>NHTE02000038.1:0-68373 GCA_002168265.2 Fusarium euwallaceae
GATGGCGACAGTGGGGATGGAAATGAGCACATGATGGTTCATGAATCGGGTGTGGTAGTTTATGGGGAAGAGGGTATTCAGATGGGGGAGTACAATCATGGCGTTCTGGGGGATTGATCGAGGTCTTGGTAGCTCAAGATGGCCAGTTCAATGGTGTTGACAAGTATTTATCAGCTGGGTGAAACAGATGTTGTAGTTTCAACGCAGTCCTAGTAATATTGTTCCTCTACTTGCTGCACTTCAATCATCATGTCTTCAGACGACAACAAGCTCCGTCAGGCCCTTTCTGAGGGAGGTCATGTCGAGGACCGCACTCAGCCGTCTCTCCCAGTGGTCCATCGACGCTTTGCCAACCCTTCATCTCTGGGTCTATTGTCCTTTGCAACAAGTAATAATAAGTCTTGACTTTGACACAATATCTAACTTGTCAGGCATCTTTCTCATCTCGAGCTTTGGCGTCCACGCTCGTGGAATCCAGACGCCTAATGTCATGATCTCAGTCCTCATCTTCTTTGGCGGGATCTGCCAATACCTCGTCGGCATCATGGAATTCGTCGCCGGAAACACATTTGGAACAGCAGTTTTCATGTCTTATGGTGCCTTCAACATCTCATATAGCATGATTTATCTACCTGGCTCTGGTATCATTGCTGCTTACATGGACTCGGAGGGAAACCTGAGCCCAGATTTTCAACAGTCCATCGCGCTATATCTTTGGGCATGGTTCATCTTGAGTGTCATTTACACTGTTGCAGCCATCCGAAGTTCTTGGGTTCTCTTCCTCGATCTCGTGGCACTTGATGTTTGCCTCATTCTTCTCGCAACTGGAAACATGGTTCAGAGCACCGCCGTTCTCAACGCCGGTTACGCTTTTGGGTACCTTGTTGCCATTTTCAACTGTAAGTGCCTCGCTATTCCCCGTGAAATCACACTAACGCTTCTAGACTGGGCTGGTTGCGCAGGGCTCTACGCTGGAGGAACAACTCCCTTTGAAGTCCCAACCTTTCCTCTGTACAAGGAAGCATAAGCACCCTGTACTCGGGATTTCCCTTTCCACTATTTAACCTTCCATTACCGTTGTAGAAGGTTAATACCATCTCCGTTACAGCCTATCAGACAAGCATTCGCCAAGGTTTCGCCGTGCGCTGAGAACTTTATTATGACTACTACACTCTCAGAGTATGTTTATAACAGGTGCTCTACAATAATAAACTCTTCAACAACGTTACCTTGTGAAACCTACTTCTGCCTTCATGTTGTGCACTGACGCCGCTGCAGCCGTGAACTTAACTAGCGAGCTCGGTCACCAAAACGGAACGCTATAAAGGGCAAACGGCATGCGGTGTAAGAGGGCAAATGAATCTGTTCCCAATCCACACGTGCTAAGATCCTGCCGCTATTATTGAGACATCGTCACCTCAATTGGGAAGTGATATGCATAGCTGAGGAAGCACTACATTGCCGCCACAACCGACTTTTGTTGATGCAGCAAGATATATAAGGTGTCTCAAAATTTTCCGTAAGACACGTTTTTTGTCTCTATAGTCGTGGCATTCACTCAAGATGAAGCTCACCGCCATTCTATTCCTTACCTCCCTTGTAACGGCCTCACCTACCGTTTACTTTATCCGACATGGTGAAAAGCCAGAGGAAGGCAATGGATTGAATGCAGAGGGTCAGCAGCGAGCTCAATGCTTGAGGAGCGTCTTTGGCGTGAGCTCACAGTACAACATTGGTCACATCATGGCACAAACCTACAAGTCCAGTACGTTACTTGCCATGAATTAGGAGATACGAGCTAATGTGATTTAGGTGGTGCCAGGAAGCGCCCGTACGACACTGTCCTCCCTTTGGCTCAAGATCTTGGTCTTACCGTGGACACGTCGTGTGATCGAGACGACAGCGAATGTGTCAAGGACTTTGTCAAGAATTACGAGGGCACCGGAAATATTCTCATTTGGTAAGTCTTTTCGTTTCCAAGGTAGAGCTTGACTAACACATTCAGCTGGGAGCATAAACGACTCAATAATCTC
Organism: Fusarium euwallaceae; assembly: GCA_002168265.2. NCBI lineage: Eukaryota > Fungi > Ascomycota > Sordariomycetes > Hypocreales > Nectriaceae > Fusarium > Fusarium euwallaceae. The sequence continues at coordinate 2,034 of NHTE02000038.1, forward strand.
GCCAAGGAGCTTGGTGCCGATGATGTGGACAACTACCCTAGTGACAGATTCGACATTATCTGGACTGACCCTCCCAAGTACAAGGAGATTACTGAAGTAACATCTGAGAAATGTCCTGGTCTAGATGCTTAAGGTTGGCCAGTCTGAGGCGTAGGCCAAGTCCAGTGTGGCTCGATAGACTAAGATTGCGATGCATTTAGATAGATTAGAGTGCATTCGCAATAGAATTGTTCTCCAAGAACGTCTCCCATTCTTCCCAACCCATCGTTGAAGGTGAAAGCCACTGTTGTGGTGCTAAATTATCGATGGGCTCTTCAAGAAACTCGAGCCCTGATTGATGAGAATTCACCGCGGTTTGATGAGCAGGACTGTCAGGTGCCATTGAAGGGGCCGGATGCTGACTCTCTTGGGGTGTAATCATGCCGCTGGTCTCTGTCAGCTTAAGAAACGTGGTCAACTGAGGCACATACAGCAACTTCTTCAGAACGGGTGCGGCCTTTTGACAAACAGCACTCATTCCTGTTTTCGCCATCTGCTCAAATATCTCGAGTGACCCCTGAAGTTCTCGACGCAAAGCATCTTTCGTGGATGCATCGACGCTCATTCCACTGGTACAGATATGAGCCAAGCACACGGCAGCATGGAATGCATGGAAGCTGCCTAAGCCACGGTTATACCACCGATATGGACGGAACATTGCGTCTTCGTACAACGTTCGATGTATAATGAGCAACGCTTGAGAACTCTCAATGCACTTCCTCTGCGACATCAGAAGATTCTCTCCAGCATACCTCATATCCGCCGTTCTCTGTCGAAGAATCGGTCTGTGTAAGAGGAGGGTGAGTTGATGAGAGTACCCAAAGAGAATGTTCAATTGAACAGCGTGATGAACAGGAAGTGTCGTATCGAACAGATACTTGTAGTTGAGGACCTCTTGCAAGGCAGAAATCTCAGAGTCGAGCGCTTGGATGGCGTCGTAAGAAGGTGCACGCAACGACCCAAAGACTTCGCTACAGATGCGGGTACAAAGGCCATAGAGATCGAATTTGAGCAAGAGATATGACATTTGCGTCGGTCCGTTCCGTGACACTGGCACTTCAAATCCAGCGACAAGCTCATCGTCGTTGACGTCCAAGGGAGCCTTGGCACTCGAAGGCGTGAATGTCGAATCCAGGTTTCCCAGGGTAGTGTTTTGTATGATGTAGAGCATGTTGAGTCCAGCCCAGCATCTTCGACGTTCCTCGACTCGTATGCGATCCATTCCCAAGACTGCAGGATCGATGTGACAGCCTAGAGCCAAGGCAATGTTGCGTGCTGTGCCCAGCAGAGCCCAGGATTGGCCGTGGGTGTGGTTAATGCCGTAGATGAGAAGAACAACAGCTTGCAGCGTATTGAGATTATGTCGCCAGATGTAGTGGTCTGCTTCGAGACATTTCATCGCCGCTCCTCTATATCGACTGCTCAGCAAAGACGTATTCTCAAGTGCCGAATTGCGACGGCCCAGCTCGCGAAGAAGAGGGCTGTCTTCTGGCAATGCGATGACAGCGATGCTCAAGATAACAAAGAGAAGTGCAAGCCATGGGAGAGACACTTGCTCGGGGTCTGACTGGAAACGACGATAATCGGCCTCGAATGTTGGGTCATGCAGGATGTGAAAGAGCTGGACCATCAGCATTTGCAATACGAGTAAAAGGGAAAACTTACAGGCGAAAACACGTCAAAATAAGTCCTCTTAAGCTCATCGCAGTGCGAAGTAGGCGGCAATAGCTCAAGAAGCTCCGCAATAGTGGTAGTACATGTCGTGAATGGCATTGACCCAATGTCGCTCCCGTCAAGGTCCGTCTTGATACCATTCACATTAGGATTATCCCGAAGAATTGAAGACCATCTTGAAGATGACGGCTCAAACTTTTCGTGTCCAGACTCGTATCGTATAATAATCCCAGCTGGCGGCGCAATTGAACTCGAAGACACACCCTTGAGCGACGACACCTCATTGCGCCCAGTAAATGAGCCCGTGGACCGAGGTAAAGTCGATTCAGGCGAAGGAAGATTCGACACAGACTCCTGAGGTTCCTGACTCGTCGAATTGGATACACTCTGTCGTAGCAACTCCTCCAGCCTATCGATCCTCGCGACAAGCTCCGAGTTATCAACAGCCCCTGTAGCTAGTTGATTGTGTCGTCTAGGCCATTGATCTCGGAGATAAACACACTCTGAAGAAGGTATCCCTCGACGAACACAAGTTTCACAAGGTCCTCTTCCACGATTGATGTTTCGAGGACACTTGATCTTGCGTTCCCGACAGGGTTCGCAACTGAGAGGCATACGACGACCAGTTGAAACGGGCATTTCGACGATGACTGAGACAGCTAAGAATAGGAGACTAGACAAGAGGAAAATCTGGGGACACATCCTTTTTAGACTCCAAAGCCTCCCCCGGCATCTCCGCATTCCCCACACATTCACTTGATGCCAAGAGGCGAACTCCCGAGACTCCCTGTGGTTCGTTAGGTCAGCGGAAGCTGACTAACTAAGTTAGGCACTATAGGTAACGGCCCAGTGGCAGTGGCAGTAGCAGCTGGTTTCTCATCTTGTCACATTCAAGAGACAAGAACTTCGAGCTGAAAACTATTGACCAGAAACTGTCGTGCAGCAATAACACCTTCAAAACTTTCTCACCGAGGCCGATCTATGTAGCATAATCCAGAGTTGTCCACAACATGTCCAACATGCAGATTCTTCAGCGGAACGAGACATTCAAGCGGATTGACAACAGAAATCAATTCCACCGCGTCAAATTCACCATTGAGCAAGACGGAAACTACTACATCGGTTATCTCAAGGCCCGACGGGAAACCCCATCCGATCTGTCTCAGCTCCAAGACGTTCAACAAGTTCAAACCACGGATAGAGGTCCAAAGCTCCAGCCTCACTGGACAATCACACTGCCAACAAATGAAACTCATGTCAAGAAACCCGCCATCGACGATTTCGCCAATCCAAAGTTAGAGTCGCAGATCGAACATGAGATTCAGGTATGGGAAATGATTAAGCAGCATCCACACCCAGCGTTGGCTGTTTACCATGGCTGTATTGAGAGCGAAGGACGAGTTTCGGGACTCGTCTTTGAGCGATACGAGGAAACACTTTCCCAGCGAGTCAATCCAGGCCGACTTTGTAAACGCAACTTTATTGCAAGCGGTCGACCACTTGTGCAACCTTGGATGAGACGTTGGCTCGAGTCCATCGAGAGTGCACTTCTGCATCTTCACTCTCTTGGACTTGTACATAACGACATTACACCTGCAAACATCATGCTGAGCAATAAGAACGAAGCCATCATCATCGATTGCGATAGTACCTGTCGGATCGGAGAGTCGCTGGTGGATAAGAAGCGCACTTATGGATGGGCAGATAGGGATGTCACTCATGCGGCACCAAGTAATGACTTGAAGAGTCTAGACGAGCTGGAGACATGGCTCTTTGGCTCAGCTAATGAGCTGGCATGGGAAGGGTAGACGGCTTAAGATCTCCTTCGCTACATCTACTATGATAATAAGTTTCCAGAAAGTGTTTTTTGTCCTTATTATATAAATGTAATAAATAACGAAGAATTTTTCGTGCAGTAAATAGAGTCAATTAAGCCCCCTTATCGCCATGGGGCCCCCTACCTTTTGGGTGGCCTAACGGCCTATTTTTCTGTATCACAAGAGGAAGCACATTCATCTGATGCCAAGAGACGAACCTCCGAGACTCCTTTTTGAGCATCATGATTCGTCAGAGGGAAGTCAGCAAAAGCTGACTAACTTCTTAAATCTCCTTGAGTGGTGGTGGCTGAGCCTAGTTGAAATTGAGGCTGAGTTCGAAGCTGAACTTCAAAACATCACAGCTTCTCCATCTTCCCAAATCATGATCTCTCTCCACAGCTTCTCTTGCGACAGAACCCCTTAATGATGGACCCTTTCCGCTTCGCGTGGGTGCAACCCGCCCAACAAGCAGCCTGGACTGACGGCGTCTTCATTACCTCTCTTGTCTTGACCATTTCTGTGCTGTTTCTTGCCTTGACCCTTTCTGTTCTGTTCTTGATAGGGACACTCTTGTACGATTTGCTAATGATGCCCTCCACCTGGAAATCAATCTTCAGGTACATAGTGTACCTATGGCGCCCAAGAGCAAAAACAGTGTCAACAGAATGTACGTAATACCATGAGTGGAATTCCCTAACTCACATTTCAAAGTTATTGTTCCGTACTATCGCAATTCGAGATTCGTTGGAAGAGTAGAAATACTCGAACGGATCAAACAAGAACTCGCTATCCCTCCGAAACGGGAGGCAACGCAACCGCGGGTCTGCTTGTACGGGCCTAATGGCAACGGGTATTACATCCTTCGAACTATCATGATATTATCTGACACGCATAGGAAAACCCAAATCGCTTTACATCATGTCTACTCTCTCAAAGAAACACATCCGGATACATCCATATTCTGGGTTCAAGCCAACAACATAGAACAGCTCTACGAGTCGTACGCTTCCATCGCCCAGCAATGCAACATTCCGGGATCATCAGACATAGGATTCAACCCTCTAGATCTCGTCCCATGGTGGCTAGAGAACAAGGCCAAATCACCATGGCTCATGGTTGTCGACGGTGCCGATGACATGGACTCGTTCTTTCAGACAGGTCAAGGGAAGAAAATTGCCGGTCTCGCCTATGTGGACGATGTGAAACGAGATGACATGGCGGCATACATGCCCAAGTGCAGTCACGGGGCTATCCTCTTTACCACGACGAATCCTGGATCCAACCTTTTCGTAGGAGCGTCAATGACAGAGGTTGATACACTGAACAAGGATGAGGCAAACCAGATGATACGAAACGCTTTACGCTATTCAGATCCTCAAGAGGATGTGGATGATCTCTCATGGTGGCTCAGCAATTTCCCACTTGCCATCACCTTGGCGACTTCATTTATTAGAACGAACTCCATCTACATCAAGGAATACATCGGACTTCTAGACGGAGCCCGGCCTAGCTTGGTCAATCTTCGCGATTCACTAGATACACCAGATCTCACGAGGGGACTAGGGAGACCACTTGAAGTCATGGTCCCCTGTCTCGTCTTGTTGCAGCAGCTGGAGCGCGAAGACAAGCGTGCAAGCGAGCTTGTTCAATTCTTAAGCCTTTTCCATCACCAGGGAATCCTACGAGCCTTTCTCAATCAGCATCAAACAGCGGAATCACTGGACCTATCATCACTTGACGCTTCACTGACGAAACTCAAGATGAACTCTGCCCTGTTAGAGAGAAACGACGGCAACTTGGAGATGCACAGACTGATGCAGTTGTTCATCCAGAAGCTGCACTTGCGGGAGGGGTGGATTCCAAGAGTCGCTGAAAAGGCCATGTCAGCGTTCTGGTGGTCTTACCCGTACGGCCAGCCCATCACGCACTCGACTCTTGCCATCTATCTGTTAAATGCCTTTTCCATACTCCGATGCTATGGGACGTTTAGTCCGGAGTCCAGCCCACAGAAGTTGGCTGTGGTGCAAACTCTCATGGTGTATTTTGAATCCAGGGGAAGATGGAAAGACATGGCCATGCGGTACGCCCAAGATGTTGTCCAAAGCGTGGAGAAACTAGGTGAACAGCACCTAGAAACACTAGACCTCATGAGCAAACTGTCCTTTGTTTACATGCATCAACGTCGATGGGGAGATGCTGGGAGGTTGCAATCCTATCTGCGAAAAACGAAATGGATCATCTTAGGCGATAATGATATCTCGACGGTGATGAGCAGGGAGTGTCACAGATTCATAGATTTGAAGAAGTGGTCGCAGGAGGGCACACCTCGTCTGCCAAGGATTGGGGCACTAACAGGCAAAGAAATGGTGGTGTCTCCCATGATGGAAGAACAACAGCCTTGGACTGGGTTCCCATGGAGTGCATTGAAGAATGATATTCTTGCCAGCAGGGAGAAGAATGGTAAGGATACTTGGCAGATGTTTCCTCAAGCTGACCAGTCCTCTCAGTACCACAACCAAATCTACCTCAACTAGTCGACAGCATCTGGAAAAGGATACCAAGTTCCGGGCCGCCAGTCCCCAAAGGACAAGCCCGGATTCGCTGGGCATGTGTAAGTTGGACTGTGTCAGCGTTTGACTGTTTGGCTGATCATTCACTAGTCCTGCGGGCAACGGCTTTTTGATGATTTCTCAAGCTCAAGCCCCGAATCCCTACAAGCCTTGCAGAAAAATCTACAGAATCACGACCTGTCATCCGGCGAGGGCCAACGCAGCGATAGCTCTTCCAGTCAAGATTCAACAGATCGTCCTAGCCTAAAATGGCCATGGCCAACATTTATGCCAGGGAGTAGCTTCAACGAGTTCCTACGGCGGAAAAAGGACAAAGGGACAACTCTTCCCATGCATACCCGTTCTGAGATCCCCGAGCCAGTGGTCAATACATCTCCGTACCTCTTGATGTGTATTGATCGAGGCCGTCATTTTACAGGACTTTACCAACATGTCCTTCAAAGCGTCGAGGATGACACACAACTCTTTCAGTTTCTACGAGACAATGTTTCCCGACATCGAGGCATAAGTTCATGGCTCACCTTCAGAAGTGTCAACGCAATTTCTCTAACCAGAGTATGTTCTCTCAAAGCTTCTCTGCCAATGCTAATTTTTCCCAGTTTGAAGCAGACAACAGTCAGTATGCCGAAGTCCACCGCCACAAGGAAGTATGTGGAAAAGACTGCATATGCATCCCCCCACCCGAAAGAGTCCAAAATGACGAATATGACTGTTCACCATCACCAACAGTCAAACCAACCCAAGTTCCCGTCATCGGTACAAACCGTCTAACCCACTACTTTCTGAAACCCCATGCATTCCACGGACCTCAACGGACGATACTCAACCAGTTGCCGAAAAGGGCACGGGGACCGTTAAGCACAACACAAGACAGTATGCAACTCGGTTGGGGCATTCACATCCAAGAAGGTTGGCATTGGAGGTCCATCTACTTTGTGATAGTCGTTGTCTTTCTCATTGGAGGACTTGCGTTTGGAATTGCTTGGTCTATTAAGGAGAAGGATATCCAGAGTGCCTTTGCCATTTCAGCTACTTGGATAGCAATCAGTCCGTTGGTATTTGGATGGATTGCAGTTAGAGATTTACAATAGGAGGGTAATGAATCATGATTCATGACTACATGGTTCACAGAAGTTTAGACTCTCCCTTGCTTCCACTGTCCTCCCAACGGCATCCTTACTCTGGTACCCAAAGCATCTTTGTAGTCGAAGGCTTGCAAATTGCAATCTTCCCCAAAGGACCAGCAGAGTTGGTCGTCGCACAAGCCCAAGTCCTCATTTTGTTATCCCTCAGAATTCCCGCCCCAACAAGCTTATCACACACGCCCTGATGCTTCGCCTCCAAGAACTGCCCAATGCTGGTCGCGAACGACGTGGCACTGTCCCCCCCTTCACGCGTGATGCACCACAAATCCGGATCCTTCTTCATCTGAGTGAGCTGGCCCACTTTTACAGTATCTTCGCTGGATAGAACATCTCTAGTCGTCTCGTTGATGGCGCAGCGATGGATATGAACTTGTTCGTGAGTTCTAGCCCTCCACGAGTTCAGCACCAACGCCTCCTCAGATGGATCATAGTTCTTCTGAGCAAAGAACCATCCTTGATCGCCGAATGCGCGGTTCTCCTGGTTACTCATATCGAGAATACCCGAAATCAGTTTGTTGGTGGTGGTGAGGTTATCATGACCAGGAAGAAGAGCCCAGACATCATCTCCACCGGCTTGGATAGGTCGGTTGGTGTTGCAGTCCCCGGCTCTATTCTGGAGGCATCGGCAGAGAGAGTTGAAGAAGAGGCCGCAGCCTTGACAGGTGACTTGGCTTTGCGTGCAGGTCGTGTCGCAGACTTTGACGTCTTTTGGAGCGTCGTGACCGCAGGCTCTGCAGGGGTTGTCTTTGCAACCTTCGGCTCGAAGGGGACAGACGCATGACTTGATGTCCATCTTTTCAATGTCATCGCTTGTGCATTCGGCCGGGTCGCGAGGGGTGAAAGTGGTATGGCGGTCTTTGAAAAGGGGTTCGGCGATGGCAACGGTTGCCCAGAGGGCAAGAACGGTGTAAACGATACGCATGTTGCGACGGGTACAAATTCGGTGGTAGTCTGAAGTAGTGTTTGGTACGATCTGGGGTTGAAGGAGAGAAGTAGAAAGGAGAGGGGCCGAAGGGGGACTTTTTATGCATGATCTGTCCTCTGTTGAGTTGAGTTCTCAACGGTCGTCGTTTGCGGGGGTTCCAAACTCAATTGCCCACTCTTGAACGTTTGTAAATCCTCAAATAACAACATTATCCATTGTTCAATATCTTCTTGGCAATATCCCACTCTTCGGGCTGACGTTCGGCGAGACCGTTGGTGAGAACTACGGATATCTCCAGAGGCGTCTGACAGGAGGTCACGGGGTTCTCACCTACGGAAACTTCCTTCTTCTCAACTCTTGGCGTCGAAAACGGCAGATATGAGCCGAGTTACCAAATACCTACCCGAGAAGGACAAAACTAAGCCTAGGTTGTTGTTCTTGGTCAACTCACCTGCTGTCTCCTCACCCACAAAGCCCAAGCCAAGCCGCATCCTCGGCCAGCCTGCCAAGCAATCCGGCGCTGATTGTCTGAGTATTCGAGGATTCTTTCGTTCCTAATCCTGTGGCTCGCTTTCTAAGTAAAGATATTCGGACCTTTCGAGAGTGGGAGATGGATGTGATGGGGGTTCCAGTGAGATCTAGCATGTCCAAGAGTCTCGCGGCCTCAGCCTCTAGAGACTAATAGGCAGGTCCCTTCAAAAATATGGCAAACTTCACTAACCTCATAAATACCTCAGTTATTGTTCTCATGTCTATTTGATAGCTCGTAGCATGTCTCACTGAGTCGCTATTGAGCCATCTAGAACCGACACCCAGAGTACCTTGTGCGAATGTTGAAGCTTGAGACTTGGGAGCAAACACAATATTTAACAAAATAGTGTCTATTACATTTCCCGTTTATTCATTTTACCATCTTCAACTCTTCGCTTTATTGCGAGTCAAGATCGGAGTGCCAGCGCATTTACAAGAGTCGGGTTATAGATGACGTAAGATCGTGATAATCACTGCTCCAACACCACCACGAACTCCATCACAACTCTCATCTCTCTATCTATCTACCCCGTCAATTATCAGACTGGATATTGCCTCCATCCAAAATGCCTCTAACACCACTCTCATCCCTCCGCGTCTCCAAACATCTAATCCCAGCCCACGACCTCATCCCAAACTGCAGTATCCAAAACAAACCCCTCCTAATCTACCACACAGCCTTCCAACACCCCATCTCGGCAACAAGAATCGAATCACACCTAACCACCATCGGCGTCGTGATCCCTCAATGGCGCTTCACAATGTACACCACCACTCACTTCCACAGCACATCCCACGAGGTTCTATGCATCAGCCACGGTCGAGCACGTTTGTGTTTCGGTGGCGAGGGGAATGAGGACCGTGTTGAGCCCGTGGTTGAAGCTGGGGATGTGGTCATTGTGCCGGCTGGTGTTGGACATCGGCTTTTGGAGGATTTGACTGGTGGGTTTGAGATGGTGGGGAGTTATCCTGAGGGTCATAATTGGGATATGTGCTATGGCAAGTCGGGCGAAGAGGAGAAGGTGGATGCGATTAAGGATCTGGAATGGTTTCCTCGAGATCCTATATATGGAGATCAAGGGCCAACTATGGACATCTAAATCGCATGAATGTGATACGATTGTGTTGGCGTGAGACCTCATCTTGGGGCCTGATAAGATCCCACATTGAAGGGCGACTTGTGACATGAGTTTGGGCATCAGAATTAATAGTCAAAACGTTCAGGAAGCGTCTATCTGAAGCCATTTAGCATTTACTTGCGTGTTTCCGCTAGTCAATCGTGAACATCAACGGCACTGCTATGTCCCTGCAACGAGACTGACCAGTTCTCTCCAACCCATCAATTGCACCACCCAGACATCAGCAGTCACAAATATTCCACATCCAACACCGAGAGACGCACGTACAAAGCTTACAGTGACATGGACATCAATTCACATATTCAGTATCTCAATATCTCATATGCAACCATCCACATTACCCATCCCCTCCCATTAAACCCTCCCCAAATTATACACAACAACTTAATAATTCATGACAACAGCGGCACCACCAAGCAAAGCACCAAGCGCAATAGCAGCCGTAGCATGAGGAGCAGCCTCAGTAGAAGTAGAAGTAGTAAGACCAGTCACCTGCTCCGTACCCTGCGGCACACCCGAGGTGAAAGGAACACCGACGTCGCTGGCAGAGCTGGCACCGGAGAAGGCCGGGGCTTGGGTCTCTGCTGTGGGGTTTGCCGTCGCGGAGGGGTTCTCGGGGTTAAGAACACTATTAAGAGTCAGTTTGGATGTTGTTGGAGGGTGGAGGTTTAGATGGACTTGCCCGTCAATCACGTGGAGGACACCGTTGGCGATGAGGACATCAGGAATGATGACCTTGGCCTCATTGACAAAGACATCACCATCATGAATAGCAATGTTAATATCCTCTCCCTCAGAAGTTCGAAGAGTACCGTTCTTCAGCGTGCTGCTGTATCCAACAGTACCGTTGACAACATGATACTTGAGAATGCTCTCAAGATCATCACTGCTAAGATCACCCACAACGGAACCAATATCCGCAAAGGCAGCGTTGTTAGGTGCAAAGACGGTAATGTTCTTCTCCTCAACGACATCCTCTCCAATGTCAGCCTCGGTAAAGGCGCCGACTACGGCGGAGAGGTTGGCGGCGATGGCTGTGTCGGTGAGGTTCTTGGGGATTGTGAGGACCTTGTTGATGATGTGAATGGTACCGCCGGTAAAGTTGAGGTTCTACTTGGTCAGCGATGAAATGTCAAAAGTAACAGATAACTTACAGCCTCGGTCACATTAGACTGAGCACGGAATCCACTGTAGAAGCTAACAGTATCATCAATAGCAACAGCCTCAACGACCTGTCCACTAGTAACATTGGTGTAGGTCTCGTTGGTGAGGAGAGTCTTGACAAAGGCGGGTGTATCGGTAATATTGCTAGCATAGTACGTTCCATTGAGAACATGGTACTGAAGGATAGCACCAATAATGCCAGGATCGGCGGCGACCTGCTTTGCAACAGTAGTGTCGTTGAGAAGCTCCTCGAGGGCATCGTTGCTAGGAGCGAGGATGGTAATGTTGCGAAGCTGGGAGAGCGATCGAGCAAGACCAGGCTGGGCCCTGATGAGGCCTACAGAAGTGAGCAGCAATACAACAAACAAGACTATCGGGACATACCGTTCAGCTCGGAGAGGGTATCATTCTTGGAGTCGAGGGCATCAGTCAGAGAAGTACGGCTCTGAGCCGAAGCAGCGCCAACAAGGGCAAGAGACAAGAGACTGAAAGGCTTCATGGTGTGTTGTATTCACAAGAAACTCAAACCTAGCTTCTGATTGTACAAAAAAGACAGAAAAAAAGCAGAGGGAAGGATCGGTTTATGAGCTTCTCAAACAAAACCAGACCATGCCAGCAATAGTCTTGGCCCATTCATCACTGGCCAATAGTCAAAGACAGACTTCCCATCTCGGACCAGTCTCAAGAGAGCGGGAAGACGAAACAAAAAAGTCAATGACATAGCCAAGACCCTTCTGCGTCATGCACTAGCCTCCCAAGACGTGGTGGAACTTGTTGTCTTATGGCGCGAGGCTGTACAACTCGGATGATTTGCCAAGAAACAAGAAATAGCCAAGGGTGGGCAAGGAGGGAGCCGACGGGATGGCAATTGAGGGTATCGCAGGAGGGGGGAAGACACCATCGTCGAGACGAGACAAAGGTGCCCGGGACGAGAAACTGAGAGGGAGGCAAAGGGCAATTGCATCAAAAAACCAAGAATTCCATGCGCTATCCATAAAATGCCCATTGCTTAGAACCTGTTTTTTGTGTCCTTGTCGCGACTCTTGATCCCGTCACTGACGCGCAACAGACAACCACTATCACCACCAACAACAACGGGAACATCCTGAGAATCAACCAATTGCCGACGTCTTGACTGCATCAGCTCAGCCAAAGTTCCAAAAAACAAAAGCCGCAGCAAATGTCGTCCCCATCCTCCACCGGCTGCCCAGAGCCGGAAACCCCACTCCCCGCCATTTATACACGTCGATCCAGTCGCTTCATATCGTCATAGACATTCCCTCAGGTATCGTAGCTGCGCAGCTCAGCTGTGGGTGAACATGGCCAAACAATCGCCTAAAAAGGCGTGACATGGTCCAAGCCCAGCCAAGCCTCGGCATGGTTAAGACGGCATTTCAGCTTATTGATGGATGGGATGGGTTGCACCGCACCACGTCTCTGGGAAGCAGCCAAGGCACGTCTCGTCTCGACGATGCATGCATGCGTACGTCTAGACCACGTCGAAGATCGGCTTGGCTTGCTTGGGTCAGTTGTTTCTGCCCAGTTCAGCTCTCCCGCGCCTCAAAAGCTGTCGCGGCCTCACCCAGACCCTGTTCCTCTCGTCTTTTCCGATTGGCTTCCTAAGAATCGACAGGATGGAAGCATCATCAACCTCCACCTGATCCGATATCACCATCTCATAGAGGCGGGCCAAAGGGATCCGCATTCTCCAGCTTCACTCGCTTCGTCTCCCTCGCAAGGTCGTCTCCAAACACAGAACCATCATTGTTCGCCGACGTCTTCTTTTCCTTGTTCATTGCTTGTTCTCGTCTCGCCCGTTGGAGATTGACTAGGTTCGCTCGATCGGGGTCTCGACATTTCTGTAGCTTCTTTCGAAGAGGCTTCATCGCCTTGACAAGTTCGGGCTGAGTCCATTAGCAGATGCATCCAAAGCAGGTGAGAAACATACCGTTCCCCAATAATCCGTCATTCTCTCTGGAGGCTCCTCCTCAAGCATCTCACGACAGCTCTGAATCACCCCCAAGATCTTGTCGCGCATGCTTGCAAACGCAGCAGCCTGTCCCGCCTCACCATTCGGCAAAGGAATCAAGACATCCAGAAGCCCATGATCCACAATGGACACTGCCGCCATCATAATCTGGCTGGGAGTGTAGTGGAAGTAGGCATCTGTAACCAACGGACTAAACTTGAGAATCTCGCGCGCACGAGCATGTACTCTGTTTATCCGTGACTCCTCATCAGGCAGTTTCCTCCGCAACTCCAAAATCGCACCCTCGAGGGCTCTGAACGGATGCCTAACGTCAAAGGCGAATCGAATCCCCTGACAAAGCAGAAACTCTCCAGCAAGGATCTGCTCCCCAGTCGTATTGGGAAACTTTTCCGAAAAGGCATTCAGCTTGTAAAAGAATCCTTCAGCCTTGCACCCAAAGAATAGCGATGTCTTGAGGAGTTCGGGGGCCGGGTATGTCATGACCGAGTTGGTCACGTAGAATCGTCGCAGGAAGACGGCGGCGGTCGCTCGGATCTCGGTGGGGAGTTCACAGAATTGCGCGGCGCGGATGAGTTCGACGGTGAAGAACTTGACGAGGCGGATCTCTTCGTCTGCTGTGAGAAAGTCGGGAGGAGGGTCGGAAGAGAGTCGAGGCGCGATCTGCTCTCTTGCTAGAGAGTTTGTCTTTGCGCGAAGCTCTTGGAGATTTGACGGCGTGAAGGACCAAAGCCGATATTGGCTTGATTGCCGGTAGCGCTCATCTTCGGTCGCCATGATGCCTGTGTTTGAGCAGTGGAAGGTGTAAAGAGTGCAGAAGGTAAGTTGGAAGAGCTTCAAGTTCACATGCTGATCTCCATATTCATGATGTCACGTGACTATCTTATCAGCATCGCATCACAGGCAACACTCTTTTTACATGAGGATCCCATGATGTATTCAAAATCGTCTTCTTTTATCATTTCAAACGTCTTAACAATGAAATCAATTAGTCCCCGAGGACAGAAAAAACCTCCGTCGCGCTCAACGTGACTCTAATCCAATCTTGCTTGACCCAGATGACACGAGACCTAACGCCGCCCAAACCCAAGTTTACCCAGTTCAAATAAATAAAAACATCAAGTCAACTTCATCACGCATCAATATCCAACGTTCTCTCTTCGAGCAGGAGGAGGAGGCGGGGGCTTCTTGGCCCTGTTGGGAGGAGGAGGTGGTGGCTTCTTGCCCAGAGCAAGGGCACTTGTGCTGCGGCTCAGACTTCCATAGCTTGTTGCAGGACTGGCGCTTCTGCGGTCGCACCAATCTGGGCTACCGCTTCGACTTGTTGAGACATCATCAGAGAATACATCGTCGCTGTGGCCATTTCGACCATAAGATCCACCATCAGTAACGACCCGGGAGAGAGGAGCACCAGGAACACGGAGGTTGGCCAGGGGTGTAGCCGAACGGCCCTCAAAGGTGTTAGCCCTAGCAATGGCTGGTCGTGGTGGTTGAGGAGGAGGAGGTGCGAGACGGCTACCGGGAGAACGATGGGGGATGCGAGCGGGTTCGGGCTCAGGCTCAGGCTCCTCGTAAACAGCCTGGTGACGAGGCTCCTGCCAGGATCGAGCAGTGTTGGATCGGCTTCGGCCTGGCCGAGGTCCAGCAGTAGGAGAAGCAGCAGCACCTCCAGCCCAGCTCTGTCTAACACGGCGCAGCTCCTCAGCACAACGCTCATGGTAATCAAGCTCAGCATCGAGGAACTGAGTAAGAGCAGAAATGTTCTCAACCTCAGACTCCTTAATGTCCTGCATGCGACGGAGGACATCCTCGCTAGTCTCCTCAAACTTGGCCTTGTTCATGCGGACCTCTTCTTCGATTCGGAAGTCGTCTCGTCGGGCCTTGGCCATCTTGTTGGTGCTGGCGTCATAGGCGAGACGTCGATTCTCGAGCTTCTTGCGTGTGTTCTAAGCTTGTTAGCTATGAATGATTCATGGGCGTCGAGGGGGCTGAACCTACCTGGTACTCTCGCATCATAGCCAGGCTCCTCTCGAGGTTATCCATCCAAGTGGCATTGGCGCAGTCGACGTAGCAATCCTGAATGCCAGCAATGCGCTCGTTGGCGCGACCGAGGGAAAGGAGACAGTTTCCAAACTCGGAATCCTGCTCAAAGTCCTCTCCGTGGGTGGCCATGGTGCGACCAAGGTAGGAGATGGGAGAACCACGCTCCTTATCGTCGAGGAGCTCATTGCGACGGGAAATCCACTTGACGTAAGCTCCCATGGATCTCTGCATACGCTCCATGCCTGGAAAGGTCAGATACAGTCATCACTGGCGATCAAAGAGGACAAACCTTCATGTCTCAGAGCCATCTCTTGCTCGAGATTCTTGAACTCGTCCGAATGGGCAGTTCGGGCCTCGGAGCCCATCTTTTCGCCGGCCCATTGAAAGGCGCGGTCGATCTTCTTCGTGAAATGCATCTTCCGTTAAAGTCAGATCCAGCAAGGTATTATGGTGTTGTCGTCTCTGATCAGGTCGGATCCAGTCCGATCTGGAGGTGGTGTATTCGCGGGGTCGTCTGGCGCCGTCGCTATTATTCAAGAGCAAGCAGTTTACAAGCAAGTTTATTCAGCGATGGACGAAACGAATGATGAGAGAGGTGAGAGAGGAGGAGGAGAATGACCGGGAGCAGCCCAAGAGGAGAGGAGCGAGCGACGGGGTAATGAACCAAAATCCCAGCAGCAAGGGGTTGGGTTAAGGAACAAGGGAAGGGCGTCTCTGTCTGTCCTGTCTCGTGGCGAACTGATGGATGGACTCTCCTCTCGGGGGGGGCGTACGAATTGGGGGAGGATGCGACGTTGGGTCCATAGAACTCAAGTGGGTGAAGATGGACAGGGGTGACCGTAGCGGAGGTTGGGGAGAGGCCCAGCCCGCCCCAGTGCCCTTTACAGTGTCTTTAATTGGCAAAAGCCCCCTGAATAAGGTACTGACCTACAGGGCAGGTCGAGCGAAGGGGACCTGGGCCACGCTCTGGGTTGCAGTTCTATCTTATCGCCCTGCAGTAGTCTGAAGCCTCTGGACGGCGTGGGCAGGAACTGCTGCGAGGAGGCGGGGGAGAAGATGAAGCCAAGCCCATGAATCCATGGGGTTATGTTTGATTAATCGAGATATGTATACCGTCATTGCTTGTTGTCTACCTGAAGCTCAAGCTCGAGAAATCAGGTAGTGTGTGTGAAACAAGGCCCAAACGGGGAGTCTTTAATCAAACACACGCAACAAGCTGTCAAAGCCCACTCATTTCAAGAGAAAGAAAGAAAGAAAAGGTAAAGAAAAAAGGCGGCGGCAATAATGTTGAGCCTAAAATGGTGCCATGTACCAATCTTGGCATCCCATGGACAGCCAGAATGCATGGCACGAGTGCAGGAATTGAGGCGGCAAAATGTCCGGGCAAGGCGATCCTCCTACACCACCTTTTTTTCTCAGGAGGATTTTCTAACAGAATTTCATTCCCCAGAGCCTCGTTCCATCCATCGGTCAGGACCCGACCTCCCATAGGCTGTGGATAAGGGATAGGCGCCGGTCGAGAAATGTCGCGCGCCTGGCGACAAACCTTTTGGCTCGTATCGTCCATTCAATCTTGAGGTATTGCGTCGACATGACACGAAAGCTTACGTTGACAGACGAAACAAAGAAGAAAGAGTGAAAAAATAGAAAGTCAGTCACCGTCTGTTCGTACTCGCGCTGCTAAGGTACAGTCATCACTGATAATACGAGTACGGACTTAGGTGGGCAAGCATCGTCTCAACTGAGCATGGATGGCACCTCTTTTATTCCCCCTCCTCCTCCTCCTTCGCGCAAAAAGAACCCCTGAGACAACGGTGCCAATAAACCTGTGTGCTACCGCTACACTAGGAACGGGAGCTGTCTCCGGCTGTGACAAAGCCAAGTTCTAACTCTCTCCACTCACTGACCAGTTTCTCTCTCCACCAAGAAGGACATGCCCTCCCACACACACACCACCACCACGGTCCCTCTTTGTCGCCCTGCTGCTCCAGGCTCCGCTATTCCTCCACATTCCACCATCTCTCCCCCAGCCCCTGGGAAGACGGACGTGGGAGAGAGAGAACAGACGACGGATGTCCTTGTGGTAGACAGACGACGTGACAGACCATGACACAAAGCAAAGACCATCATCATGATCATCCATGGTGTGATGCATCAGGCTATTAACTCAAATCACGGCCTCTAACAAAAAAAAAATTTAAACAAATCCCCAAAGTTCAAGACCATCAAAGAAGCATACTTCCAAACATGCCTACCTGCAGATTGGAAGGCCAACCCAACCTTTCCAGTTGAGGCTTCGTCCGCTGGGACGGGACGCCGCGACGACACCACCACCACCCACTTCTGTTCCGTCAAAAACTCTCTCTTTTTGTTCACCCACTTGCCGATCCTGCACCGTCGGGCCGTTCAATCCGCTCATATTTGAGTCTTCTTCTTTGTCGGATATCCGTCACCTTGAACCCCGTCAAAGAGCCGCAGATATTAACCAGGATTATTATGAAGTGTGACCTCTTTTCTTTCTAGAATGCAATCATGAGCTTTTTTCTCTCTTTCTCTCCCCCAACCTCCAGCCTTGTTGGGGATAGTCTCGAGCTTGCCATCGATTGTGCCTAAAAAGGACTCGTCTACAGAGGTCGGTTCGCCCCCCTCACAAGAAAAAAAGCTCCGGTCCACTCTGCTGGGATCCAGACCATTCCTCCAGTCCAAGTCGACACGGTGCCCTTCTCCGCCAACAGTGGGAACCCGGGGCTTGCGTAATCGAGGAGTGTCTCGAGTGAATAAAAGTACATACAAGCTTTCTTACCCTGGACACACACGAACGAGGGCGACAGTGACAGAAGAAGGAGAAAGAGAACCTAAGCTGATCTGCCAGATCTACAACTTTTTTCTGTCGCGTTTCACCTTGAACAAAGCCACGCCCAATCGCCCACCACCCACCGGAAAAGCTTGGCCAGGGCGCCAAGTCACCTACAGTAGCCTGCCTTCCCCAGAGTTCAATGGTGTCGGGTCTGGTCGTGACCCCCCCTAAGCCCATAAATAAGTTCGTCCTGGCGCGCGCCAGAGAGACGAGACGTGCGTCGTCGGTTGTTGGTAGATCCATAACTTTCTTGTCCCAGACACACACATTGCACTGCCTCGCCGAGATCTACCGTGTACATTACGATCCGCGGCTCCCGTGAAACGTCTTGCGTGCGCATTCTTGAGACGTTGCGTGGCACGGACGGATATAGGGTATTCTTGCTCCCGGCGATCCGAGAGATGATCGTCATGGGATGTGATCTGACATGGCTTTTGATGACATTCATGGCTTGAAGACAAGATGGTAGTTGAGTAATTCAATGGTCTCTCTCTGGTTTACCCCAGCAATTCGGATCTCTTTTTCCCTGTCCCAGGTCACTAGTAACGATACGCTAAAATAGCATCTTGTTGAATGTTGACCGAGGCTACGAGAATAGCGTCCGTCGGGTTGTCAAACGGTAGAACAAGTTGGAGGTTGGTTCCCGAACATCGGCTCCCTTGAGCATCAGGCGAGTCTCACCCTGTAGCCGGGACGACTCACCTAGAACAAGACATGACGGCATTTGTTCCATACAGCGCCTCGTTAATTCGGTATCCTGGGATACTATTGCCAAGTAATTATTCCATGGAACGGGGGGGGGGCTTAACAATGAGGTTGCTGCGTCAGTGTGTTCATATCCGTATCCCTGTTATCCTCGTTTACAATTATTTGATGCTCCGCGTATTCAGTATTCGTTATCCTTTCCTTCATTCCCTTCGTCCTTGCGTACAATATTTGACGATCGTGTTCGTCATCACACACGAATTGCTAACCCAGCCGTTTACTCCTCCACCTCAATACGGACACTTTCCGCAATACCCACACTCCTTATCGCACGCAGCCCAGTCCAATGCACCTTCCCTGTTTGCGTCAAGGCCAGAAAGGCCATTAAGAAAGTCCTCCATAGTCATCGGTTCCTCTAGGTCTGATTCCGAGTCCCCCTTCTCCAAGGCTGGATCCTTGACTAACGTTACCTCGTTTCGCAACCAGGCCTCCCATTCCTTTCTGACTGATGTAGATAGAACACCGCCAGCGTCTGGCAGTTGTTTGCGAATCTCGAGAGGACCGTCGGTAGACCATACGATCTCAATCTTGCCGCCGGATGTACGCGCGCGATCAATGATGAGGTGGAGGAGAGCAGCGAGTCGCTTGAGCGATGGCTGATTGAGCTCTTGCCACGTGTCAATATCATCTCTGACGTTCTTGATCTCAATATTTTCCTTTTGGAAGAGGCCCTTCTCATGATACGCAAGAATAAACTGCGTGACCTGGGAAATCCACAAGCGTGGGAGTTGATCACCAAGCGTATCCCTAAATCTAGCCACGACCGATCGAGTCTTGAGATCAAAGATGGCCTCTTGAGAAACAGTTTCACCTCCTTCAGAGAGCTTGAGATCGCAATCCAATGTCGGCAGAAGTTTGGCAAAGGTTAGACCGTCGACCTGGGCGAGTGCTTCTGCCACTGTAAAGCGAGGTCGATTCTGGCGTGGCTGCGGCTTGGACTCCTCGATGAAGCCATCACCTTCGAACCGGACCATCATGTCAAGACCGCCGAAACGATACGCCATGACTCTCTGGTGGGTTGTGGATCGCCTGACGGAATAATCCCAAGTGGTGTATGCTTCTGGAAAGGTATGGCCATAACCTCTGACACCTGGGATGAGCTCTTTGGGGGAGTTCTCTCGTCGGATCAAATGGACAGTATCTCCGACGAGTTCGACAAGAATGCGGAATGGACGGTCCAGGTCAACGTCTCTGACGAAGCGCAAGAGGTTGCCAATCGTGCTGCCACACGCGACAACGTTGACGGGCATGGGATAGTGATTCATCTTCATCACCGACACAATAGCCGGCTCCAGGGGATGCTTGGGATATGAAGCAGAGTTTATGTCACGGTAATATTCACCCGTGTCCCATGGAAGTCTTCTCGAGGATTTGGGAGGCGTCCATTTGGGAGGGTGTCCTGAAACCGTTAGAACCGTTTACTTGAGACAAGACATCGTTTGCGTGAGAGCAGACATACCTGGGACAATGATCTCTGGCGATGAAGCGCTGGTCCAGTTGTACGACGCAATGACCTTTGCATCCGAGATTTTCGCATGGTCGGGCTCGTATTGTGTGTCATCCAGACTATCTCTGGTGATGCTCTCAACGAGATCTCCAAGAGGAGGAGATGGTGAAGGCGTGACTGTCGGCGCTTGAGGCCGCCCACGGGTCCGCTGCCAAGGCTTCATGGTGAGGATGGGGAGTTACAGAGGAAGGCTGGTATAGGGAATTGTGATGAAAGCAATCGCGATAGATGCGTTTGCAATGTGATCAATATGCCTGCCAAAAGAAGGTCAAAGACAGAAGAAAGCATGTCTTTATCTGCATTCACCCACACCACGTCACTCAAGGAGGCCGACCACAACTAGGCATCCTCCGCAGTTGCTTCCACCAGTTTCGCATTAAATACACTTTTGATACACCATGTCTTTGCCGTTATTCGCAACTGCGTTAAACCAACACGTTGATATGTGGGAGGCCGACCGTAGGCATCTCATCGGCCAATGAACCGTCTCCGTTGGCCGACAGGAGGGCCGCCTGCGTTATATCGGCCGGCCCCCAGGTGGGCCTCCCGGGCGGTGCTTGCTTGTACGTCAAGGCAGATTGATGCCTCAAGGCGTTGGTGAATGAGCGATTGCAGTACAAAGGGAGGATGTATTCACGTTTTCTTGCTTGTTTGTCTTTTTGTTCTGTGTGGTCGTTCTCACGACATACTTCTTCTTCCCTTACTTATCTATCTTTCCTCTTCCATCACATCTATCGTGTAACCATCCATCTTGGCCTCATCCATCATGGTGCTGTACGCTCAGAACGGACCGGGCTCTCGTACCGCGAAATTGATCAAGTCCTTCTGGGCCATCACCAAAGGCGAACAACAAATCACCAACACCCACTCTGCCAGGTTGTACCTCCAAGGCTGCAAAGTCTTTTGCGAGCAAAAGACAGCCGTTAAGTGTGTTGAAGTTCTCATCTCCAACCCACCTGGTGTCACTGCTCTTGAGAGAGCTGTGCGTGCCGATTTGAGTGCCGATTTCATCACATCAACTACCTTGCCCTTCATCCATGCCCTTTCGGATCCTGGAGTTGCATCGCTCAACGATGGCCGCTTCCTTCGACAGCTTCTGTCAGCTGTGCTTGAGCCAGCTACTTTTTGGTCTGCTTTGCTGCCTGTCTATTACAGTGGCAAACTTGACGATGCTGGACTGGAAGCATTCGCATGGCTCTGCCTTCAGATCGTATCCGACCAGAGTGGAAGTCTCGATGCCCACCAAATCGCAGTCCAAAACCTGATGGAGGACAAATCCCTTCTCAAATCACAATCACCAGAGGTTCGAAAGATCGCCTATCGCATCGAAAAAGTCCTCTGCGCCTTTTCTCTTCCCAACGTCGCATCCGACGGCGTCAGTCCCGGAGGACGACACGACAACGACCACGCAGACTTTCGCAAGATCACTATCTATCCCACTTCGGATGAACTTCTATCAACCGATGAACCCTACCTTCAACGCCTTGCCGATGTCTTTGACACACCCAAGGACACGAGAGGCCCTGCCTACCGTGACTGGCTCTTTCGCCTACTCCGAGAGGACATGCTCTCTGAGATTCGCGAAGATCTACAGACTGCCACGGGTCAGAAGAAGAGTAAACGGAAGCCTGTTGCTTTGTCGCAATTGAATCTGGTTGGCCTGAATGACGTGAACGGAAACAACTCGAGCGGACACAGGCCTAGGGCCAGTCCTCCATACACCCTCAACGTCGCATGCAACCAGGGCATTTATTTCCCAAAGAAGCTTCCCAAGGGCGGAAAGAAGGGGTTTCTGGAGGACACAAGGCAGTTCATGAAGCACGACTCGTTTGGTGCTCTCTGCTGTGGCAAAGACATCATCGCCTTTGGATCGCTCGTCAGAGACATCCACAACCTCATCCAGACACCCCCAGTCATCGGCATCAGATTCACTGATGACTCGAGTCTGGGAAAGGCACTTGAGGCTCTCCAAGGTCCCGATCAGCAGCGTTTGAAGTTTCTTCTTGTTGATACGGCCACCTTTGCCTACGAACCCATCCTCAAGCGACTCCAGACGATGACGGAACTCCCTCTCGAGGGCCAACTGATCCACTCTGAGGAACCCTCTCAAGATGGAACCAGACCAGAAGCACTGAACCTCATAATCAACAAGATGAAAGCCTACTCTACCAATGGTATGAAGGTCAAGATGATGGCGGGCCGCACCCTCAAGAAGGACATCTATCTCGAAGGGGCCCAGCTCGACTCCTTCATCAACGGCCTGGAAAACGAACTCGCCTTGATCCAAGGTCCACCTGGAACGGGCAAGTCATTCCTTGGTGCGCTCATCCTGCTTGCAATTCTTCGCCAGACAAACCAACGCATCCTCGTCCTGAGCTACACGAACCACGCCCTCGATCAGTTCATGGAGGATCTCATGGAAATGGGCGTCAGTGCAGATAAAATGGTCCGCCTTGGTTCCAAGTCTACTGAAGCCACCAAAAGTACCCTTTTGAGAGAGTACGATCAGCAGAAGAGATACTGGTTGACCCCAGAAGAGAGGGCCATCCGCAACCATCTCCAGAGTGAATCGGCATCCATTTGCAGCGAACTTGAGAACTGCTGCAAGAAGCTATCAGGACACATTGATGCGCGCGATATTATCGAGTATCTGGAGTTTTCTGATGGTTTCACTCCTGCCTGGGCGGCATTCCAAGTCCCCGAGGACGACGGCTTCCAGATAATTGGCGCAAACAACAAGGCTCTCACACCCGACGCTCTCTACGACTTTTGGTACAAGGGCTACCCGGTCACACAGTTTGGTGGGTTACTACAATCTTTGGACCCATCGGCCCAAGTAGTCTGGGGGCTCTCGCATGAACAGAGACAACAGCTTCATGCTCAATGGTGGTATACTGTTCGTGCAGAGCAGACAAGTGTGTTTGTTGAGCTCAGCAAGCGCTATCAAGAGATTGAGGCCGAGATCAAGAGCATCAGAAATGAAAGCGCACGAAGGGTTCTCAAGGACAAGAGAATCATTTGCTGTACGACGACTGCTGCGGCGATGCAGCAGTCCATCATCGAGACGGCCCATCCTGATGTCATTCTTGTCGAAGAAGCTGGAGAGATCCTCGAAGCTCATGTCATCACCGCTTTGAGTCCTTCTGTGAAGCAGATTATTCTCATCGGTGATCACAAGCAGCTACGGCCCAAGGTTAGCGACTACAAGCTTACCAAGGAAAAGGGTGAAGGGTACGACTTGAATGTGTCTCTTTTTGAGAGATTGGTCTGTCAAGGTCGGCACTTTACGACTCTCCAGGAGCAGCATCGCAGTCATCCAGACATATCGTTCTACCCACGTGTGCTGGCCTACCCCGAGCTGAAGGACATGCCATCAACCCACGACCGTGCTCCTATCGAAGGATTGAAGAGCAGAGTCACGTTTGTGCACCATCAACAGCCCGAGGATTCGATGGGTGATGTAGCCGAGCGACGCGATCCGACAGCCAAGGCCAGCAAGAAGAACCAATACGAGGCGGGCATGGTACTGAAGATGGTCAAATTCCTAGGCCAACAGGGATACAAGACCGAAAACATGGTTGTCCTCACACCGTACCTCGGTCAGCTCTTCCTCTTGAAGGACATCCTCCGTCAGGAAACTGATCCGTATCTCAACGACTTGGACTCACATGACCTCGTGCGAGCTGGGTTACTCACCCAAGCCAGCGCCAAGGTGAACAAGAGGTCGCTTCGTCTATCCACCATCGACAACTACCAGGGAGAAGAGTGTGACATTGTCATTGTCTCTTTGACTCGCAGCAATGCATCTGGTGACATTGGTTTCCTCCAAGCCCGCGAACGTTTGGTGGTACTCTTGTCGAGAGCTCGCAATGGGTTGATCATCTTTGGCAACATGGATACCTTTATGAAGAGCAAGAAGGGAGGTGAGATGTGGACAGAGTATTTTGACGCTCTGAAGAAGAATGAGTGTCTGTTTGATGGCGTGCCTGTTTTCTGCGAACGCCATCCAGAGACATCCATGTTGTTGAAGTCCCCGGGGGATTTTGATGCCATGTGTCCTGACGGAGGATGTTCAAAGCCTTGGTAAGTTTGAGTGTTCGAGGTATGAGTCTGTCTAACAGTGTATAGTGGTGTCAAGTTGAGCTGCGGCAAACACACTTGTAGTAGACGTTGCCATCGCCTACAAGATCACTCACAAATCGTCTGCCAAGAGCAAGTCCAACAAACATGCGACAGAGGCCACAAGACCAAAGTCCCCTGCGGAGACACTTCCGGCAGCTGCAAACCCTGCGCCAAAGAAGACGAGGACAACCGTCGAAGAATCATGCGCGACTTGGATCTCGAGAAGAAGCGTCAGGAGCAACAAGACAAATACCGACGTGATCTGCAGGAAATGGACGATGAGATTGATCACCTTCTTCGGACAAGGAAGTATGAGGCGGAAAAGGAGCAGCAGGCAGAAGCTCTGAAGCAGAAGAAGGAGGAGCTGAGGACACTTCGACAGACTGAAGCCAACTTGGATAAGATCAAGAAGGCCCAGCAAACCAACTCAGCGCAACCAGCAACACCAGTTCCTCCACCTCAGTTCAACGCATTGTCTAGCGCTGCTAGTGAATGGGAGAACATGAAGCAGACAGAGGGTGCCAGCAATGACGCCTTGGACAAGCTCATGGGCATGATTGGGCTCGAGGCCGTCAAGGACAGTATGCTCTCTATGAAATCCAAGGTGGACACCAAACTGCGTCAAGGCTTCTCATTGACCGGGGAGAGATTCAGTTGTTCACTGCTTGGGAACCCAGGAACTGGTAAGTTACCTCTCATATACATTCTGAATTCGACTAACTTACCAAGGCAAAACAACCGTTGCTCGCATCTACGGCGAATTCCTTACTTCAGTCGGTGCCATCGCCGGAAACTCTTTCGAAGAAGTGACAGGCTCAAAGCTGGCCAACATGGGTGTATCCGGCTGCGAGGCACTTCTCGAAAAGATCATGAACAATGGCGGAGGTGTCATGTTCATCGACGAGGCATACCAGCTCACCTCTGGCAACAGTCCCGGCGGTGGAGCCGTCTTGGATTATCTCCTCGCAGAAGTCGAGAACCAGAGAGGCAAGGTTGTCTTTGTTCTGGCGGGATACAGCAAGGATATGGAGTCCTTCTTTTCCCACAACCCAGGTATCCCAAGTCGATTCCCCATTGAGATGAAGTTTGAGGACTACACCGACAAGGAACTACTGAGCATCCTGCAACTCCAGACTCACCGCAAGTTTGACGGGAGGATGAAGGTAGAGGAGGGTTCAGACGGACGCTTCTTCCGCATCGCGTGTCGAAGAATCGGTCATGGCCGTGGGAAGAGTGGTTTTGGAAACGCTCGTGCTGTGGAGAACTGTCTTCAACTCATTACAGACAGACAAGCAGCAAGAATCCGGAGAGAACGAACAGCAAAACGTACTCCAGACGATCTGCTACTCACCAGAGAAGACATCATCGGACCGGAACCATCCGAGGCATTAACTAAGAACAAGGCGTACCGGGAACTCAACCGCTTGATCGGACTTAAGGAAGTGAAGGAGGCACTCAAAATGTTGATGGATACGCTCAAGACAAACTACCAGCGTGAGCTGGATGAGCAGCCCTTGGTCGAGTTCTCCCTCAACAAGGTCTTTCTCGGATCACCCGGAACTGGAAAGACGACAGTTGCCAAGCTGTATGCCAAGATCCTCGCAGACCTGGGACTTCTGTCAAACGGCGAGGTTGTAGTCAAGAACCCAGCTGATTTCGTGGGAGCCCACCTTGGACACTCGGAGGCCCAGACAAAAGGAATCCTCGCCTCAACAGTTGGAAAAGTCCTCGTCATCGATGAAGCATACGGCCTCTACGGAGGAGGCAAGAACGGTTCCGGCGGTGACATCTACAAGACAGCAGTTGTGGATACCATCGTGGCCGAGATCCAAAGCGTACCAGGTGAAGACCGATGCGTACTCCTCCTCGGCTACAAGGATCAAATGGAGGAAATGTTTCAAAACGTCAACCCCGGTCTGAGCCGACGCTTCCCCCTCTCATCTGCATTCGTCTTTGAAGACTTTGACGACACTGACCTTGCCAAGATCCTCGACATGAAGCTAGGCAAGACAGGTTTCTCGGCAACAGACAAAGCAAAGGAAGTGGCTCTCGACGTTCTCCGCCGAGAGAGAAACCGTCCTAACTTTGGAAACGCTGGTGCTGTTGATATTATCCTCGGCAAAGCTCAGGCAAGCCACCAGAAGCGTGTCTCTTCGGGTAAGGCCAAGAGACATGGTAAATTGGAAGCGATCGACTTTGATGCCGACTTTGACAGAGCTGAAAGAGGGGACACTGACGTCAAGGCACTGTTTGAGGGCGACATTGGCCGAGACGAGTTCATCTCGATGCTGCAAGGTTTTCAAACCCGCGTGTGTCACGCTAAGCCATTGGGTATCGATCCCGGGGTTCCCTACAACTTCATGTTTCGTGGACCTCCAGGGACAGGCAAGACGACAGCTGCACGCAAGATGGGAAAGGTCTACTATGATATGGGTCTCTTGGCCAGCACAGAAGTCATTGAGTGTTCTGCCACTGATCTCATCGGCGAGTATGTTGGACAGACTGGCCCAAAGGTACAGCAACTTCTCGACAAGGCACTAGGCCGGATTCTTTTCATTGACGAGGCGTATCGTCTGTCGAACGGGCACAACTCCTTTGCCAAGGAAGCCATAGACGAGTTGGTCGACTGTGTCACAAAGCCCAAGTACCACCGCAAGCTCATCATCATCTTGGCTGGCTACGTCGAAGACATCAACGCTCTCCTCAACATCAACCCCGGAATGACGAGCCGCTTCCCGGAGAGCGTCGACTTTCATCCTCTTGACCCGAAGGCTTGCATCAAGTTGATGACGGGTCAAATGCAAGGGTGGAAAGCCGAGCTCAAGGACAAGAAGCCCATGGACATTTCATGCTTGGAGAAACCTCATTGGCGTTTCATCAAAAGGATCGAGAGCAAGTTTCGAACACTTGCCTCGCAAGAGGGTTGGGCAAATGCCAGAGACGTGAAGGAGTTGGCCACCAAGATTTTCCGCAAAGTTGATCTCTCCTCTGTGACTTTGAAAATCACCGAGTCTCTCATTCATGCCTCGATGGACGAGATGATTACTGAGCGTGCTGGAAGAATGGCCAACGCAAAGAAGCCCTTAGTTCCGCAGTTTGCAAACGCGCAACAGAACGGACCAAGATTCGCACCCAGTACTCAGACCAGCATCTCAACAAAAGTCCAAGAGCAGCAGAGTGACGATGAATCAGAGGAAGAATCAGATCTCGGCCCGGCAGACACAAAGACCATCCGAGACCCCGGTGTAAGTGACGCAGTCTGGGAACAACTCCAAAGAGACAAGCAGAAAGAAATCCAACAGGAGAAGGAGCTCCACCGACTCAAGACAGCCCACAAGAACGCCAGTGACGCGGACAGGGAGAGACTCGTGCGGGAGATCCTTGCCGAAGAAGAAAGGCGAAAGCAGGCGGAGGCGCAAAAGGCAAAGCTCAAGATGATGGGAATCTGCCCAGCCGGATATCACTGGATCAAGCAGGATGGTGGGTACCGGTGTGCTGGGGGCTCGCATTGGATACCCAATGAGGATATGGACAAGCTTGCGTGAAGTAGGTAGCGTCCAGTTGTGAGACATAGCATGGCTAATTGAGGGGGTCCGAGACATTTGTCCTTTGTTTCAGATCAGCCAGCCTTAAATGGTTGCGCCTCCATCCGCTAGACTTGTGATATACCGTTGGTGGAAGGGTCTGTTTCACTCCAGCCAGCCCAAGGGACGTATGCCTCCATCTTCGAGTGTCACCAGATGGATAATCGAGAGTTGGCCGAGTCATCTACCCTTGTCTCAGTCTAACTCACCGCCCAAGGTATGTATGCACATCGATCTACAAATCTAACGATATAGACTGGTTAATCTAGGGGTGGCCCGTCCCTTGTCTTAGCCCAGCCAGCCCAAGAAGCCTTGTGCCTCAGTCTACGACAATAAACAGCAGTGCCGGCATTCCCTTGCGCTTCAAGGCTTGGAGGCACATTTCCCCGCATTTCGGCTTGCCAAAACTGGACCGGTGAATACCCCTTGCTGTCTTTCCTCGCAAATATTGAGGCCATGTGATTTGGATCTGGGAGGCAAGGGATAGCATGATCCGTATCTGCGCTAATGAACAACTGGAGGTTCCGTTGCCAACTGTTGATAGATATCCAGTGTTTCGTGTCAGTGCGCCGGTTCCTTCACTGCATTAGTTTGTTGAGATGTCATTATTATGTTGAAAGACGTATCTGTTCTATGCCGTTGTGGCTGGCTAACCCCCAAGAAGAGGGGCACTCCTTACATTCCTATCCGTTCGAATCTGGGGATCAGGATTGAGCTATTGACGCCAAGGCTTGGCTGTCTGAAACCATCTTTTCTCTCCCTGAATCTAATCATCACCAAGACAGTCTTCTGCCCAAGCTGCGGAGAGCGGACGATGACATGTCTTGTTGGGCAAGTGGAATGCTGTTCTTCACCGTCATCCGATTATTTTCGGTTGAACAACTAGTCCCAGTAGAAAAGTCCTCAACGCACGTGAACTGTAGGTATGTAGAAGATACTTAGCGTTTCAGAGGCATCTTCAACCAACACTCACGTTCTAGATACCTCTCTACGCATAGTCCACATAACACCAGGGCAGTTCATGAACGAAGCGCTTCGACTATGAGATACGTTTATAAATAGGAGGCCTGTAATCAAGAAACACGTCGTCTTTCCACATCGCTCTCACGCTTCCTTCGTCACACAGAAGCGAACGAAAACCACACTTATTCATTTCACTCTTTTCACGAACATGGCTCAACTAAATGAGCCGTCGGAAGCCCCAGAGGCACCGCCGAAATGGAACAGTTGGGAACCTTTCCACAAGAGGGATACCAAGAATGCGAAACCGGGCACCTACTATGTTAGTGGGGAGTCGATGGAGTATCCCCCTGAGGGAGCCCCGGACACCACGGAGCACCAACCCGCTGTCTGGTTCAGCACAAAGAAGAACGCAGAGATCAACGAACAGGCCAGCGATGATGAAAAGAAAACAAGGGTCGGTTCTCATTGATTTCCACAATCTGTGAGGGCATATGCGCAGGGGGCTGATCGAGAGTTGCAACAGAAATTGACCGAAGAGGATATCAACCGACTCACTTCTCTCCAACTCGTCACTCATTCCCGAAACCACCGTCCTGAAAACAGCAACGATGCTGGAAGCGGAACTTGGTTTGAGATTGCAATTTGTAAGGATAATGGTGAAACCGTCAAGAAACTTGCCAACGGCCAATCGTTGTCGTGGCTCAGCCATAGCAATTGGTTCAACGCTGGCAACTCCACCTCCAACGCATGGGTATGTCATTATCCCTTGTCATCGAAATGAGTATACTTACACAATGATTGACTACAGTGCCGAGGTCGAATGTTTACGAAAGATGACGAGATATTCAAGCATCTCAAGGTACTCCCATGGCCTATTTCCATAGCGGTCTTTTCTGCAGCAGTGAACAGTGTTGGCTAACCTATCATTTTAGGCCGGCGATGTCATCTCTGTCCGGATCTCTGCTGCTCCCAAGTACAGAAATTATGCCGGCTCGGGATACCTGGTTTTTGGGTTTGGGGATGGGCCTACGAGTGAGTATCACCAAGATACATTGCTATGGCCTCTTTGCTGAACTTATTTTACAGTGTACCAGACGCCGAAGGTAAATGGCAGTGGTAATAATCAGCTGCCTCTCATTTCAGTGCATGCCCAGAAGCGGCGGGAATGCCTCATGATCCCAGCAAACGACTTCTCAACAGATATGAAAGCAAACATTGTCCAAGGCGGAGTTGATCTGATGGGCCGACTGTTGGAACCGCACGACAATGACTGGGCAGTGCGGTGCCATGCTCTGGGACCAGACAACGCTGATGTTTCCGTTTCTCCAAACTTTGACTCGGCAATCGAGCTGGCCAAAAACAAGAAAAAGGATGAAAAGAGTCCGATTCCTCCACTGAAAGTCGTCAAGGAGTCTGCTATCAAGCCTGGAAAGCAGGACAACGACGGTCCTGCGACGCAACCCGAAGGAACACCAAAGATCATCGTCTGGGATGACTCTGAAGTCAACAAGGAGGTCACCGTTGAGGAACATAACGCGGATATCCTGATCTATCAGATGCATGCACCCCTCTGGACTGGCAATCTTTGGACTGAAGCTATCAACAATGCAGCGAGCCAACTGGCTAAGACCAGACGCGGTGAAGACCTTGATCACTCAACTATCATCGTGATTGACGCAGATGATCTTCGCGCCGATGGGATTCGCATCTCTCGCGGCATATCGTGGGAAAAGACAATGGAGGATGTGCAGGGAAATATCGCCAAAATCTACGATAAGCTGTGGACTGTCTCTGGCAAAGAGATGTTCGGCAAGCTGGTATGCGGGGTGCATTGGCTTGTACGCTTTGGCTACGAAGGCGTCCTTCACCTGCGACCAATACAAACCGGCGAGATGCGTCCATTCATCTTCCACATGGTGCCCAACATGGCTGAGGGGGACCTCCTGCGGGTCTACCGTGGACGGATGTCAGGCATCCACCTCGCGTTTGTCACAGGGCTGGCAGCATCTCTCGCTAGACAGCCCAGAGCAAGCAATTGCAGAATGGGCCGTACACAGATAGGACTGGCTATCGAGCTTGCCATCGTCTGGTCTCATCGCTTCGCAAACACGGGCTTCTGCAAGGATGCCAAGGGGGGTCTGAACTATCCCGAAGCCAAGGACATCAACAACTACCGAACCTCCAAGACCAGGGTCATATATGGCGATCAAAATAAGATCGAAAACCGAGGACGTTGGTCTCTTTTCAATATACTTCAGCAAAGGCAAGAGCCTGTTGCTGCTGAGGTTGTCAAGCTGGGGACAGAGCACCTCGAATCCAGCATTCCAACTGCCAAGTTCGGTTCCGTACAGACGGCGGATCGAACAGAGATCGAGGGCTACCGATCCACTGCCGCTGTGATCCAGGAGTATCTGAACAGCAAGCCCAATAAGCCGCTATCAATTGCCGTCTTTGGGCAGCCAGGTGCAGGGAAGTCCTTTGGCGTGAAGCAGGTCATCAGGGCGGTGCTCGAACGCGGCAAGGACTGGGAGCCCATCGAAGCCAACATTTCCCAGTTTTTGAACTACTCAGACTTGGTGGTCGTATTTCGCAAGATCAGGGACACGGCGATGAGTGGTGAGACTCCAGTTGTGCTGTTCGACGAATTTGATTCCGACTTTGACGGGAAGCGGCTGGGCTGGCTGAAGTACTTCCTGGCACCTATGCAAGATGGCCAGTTCATGGATTCCGGCTTTGTACGCCCCTTGGGACACGCCATCTTCATTTTCATCGGCGGGACTTCACCCACGTTCAGGGAATTCAAATATAACAAAGATGTGGTGGCCGCCCAGGATGTAGCCGCTCAGGAGAAAGCGACCGCGAAGGAAGCCATAAAAAAAGCAGCCAACGCGAAGAGGTTCCGCGATGGGGAAATCTCCTACTTGTCAGGCGCCGATCAGGAAGACGCCAAGACGGCGGCAGCTAAGGAGGAGGAGGAGGAGAAAAAAGCTATCGAGGCGGCCACCAAGAAGAAAGACGACGCCAAGAAGAAAGTCCAAGAATTGGTGGCACTCCTCCAGGAGGACCGAGACCTTAAGCAGACAAAGAAACCCGACTTTGTTAGCAGATTGAGCGCACATATCAACGTCAAGGGTCCGAGTAAAAGCGATGAGGGAGACAAAATGTTCATTATGCGACGAGCCATGCTGCTTCAAGCTCAGCTGAAGAAACACTTTGGGGTCGATGATGTCAAGGACATACAGGTGGATGAGACAGTCCTCAACGCCCTATTGAAGGCCGAGGAGTTCTCCAACGGTACTCGCTCTATTGAACTGATTCTGAAGACAAGCAGGCTATCTGGCCGCCGCAGATTTGAGTCTTCCGATCTGGCGTCGGATGAGCAACTCAGCATGCATGTGGAAGACGTTCCAGATTTCCATGATCTGATTGAGGAGCCGATTACTTTGGCAGCAGACCGTCCAGTTGACGTCGATTTGTATAACAAGATCATGTGGAGTGGGTTGAGCAAGGACCAAGATTAGAGTTTGGGTCATCAGCGTTCTGTTAGGGGAGGGAGGGTGCGAGGCAACAGATGGAGTGTCCAAGGTCGACCAACTCGAACTTTGGGCTGAGTTTTAACAACTCATAGTTGAGGATTTTCATTCGGGGTTTCAACAACTCCATGCTAGGTAGTTTCATTAGGGGTTTCAATCACTTGATATTGCTTATTCTTTCAAGTCCCATCTGCGAATTCTCAGTGCCTTGTAGCCTTGGTACGTTTGGATCAGTAACACTGCCATAGAGATAAGCTGGAGACCTGACGTTCCTCTTGTTCTCGCACTGCTGTGTTCTTGGATCGGGTAAATGATTTGAGGAACTAGCACTCCAGGTCACGTCTACGTATAAAGAAGGTTTTAGGGCTAAGAATTTGATGTATTATAGCGGCGAGGAAAGACCTAAGCTTGCCGGCGATGACAAGACGTCAAAACCAAAGGTTGATATCACGTGTGTGAAGTCACGTGTACCCTTAATCGTCAACAAAGCTATTTTGAAGTCTATGATCAGTATGAAATCTGCATGTCCCTGAATCTATTACATGAACTAGGTTTTACTAATGCTGAAGAGCTGTTGGTAACTAGGTACTGTGGCTAGCTAAAGAAAGGAATCTGTCTTATGCTTCACTAGCTCTTTGCGTTACTGAGAGGCGGATGTCAATCTCTGATAGATGGTCACAGCCTTGCCGCTCAAAGCCTTCCTGGCAAAAAGCTTCCGGTGTGGCCACCTTCATGTCAGGGTAGAGTTCCGTCGCTTCCAGGTAACCCAAATAACGCGCGTACTCAAGGGTATTATCACCATGGAGGCCCATCGAGTTGAAGTATTGGTACTTCAGTACCTCAAATTAGTTGAATGAGTTCGGAGGCGGAGTAGAAGACTCTGCTTTGTCTACTCCGGCCTTGATAGCAGCCGCCGAGATCTATAGGCCCAGACCTGATTAGTACATCCTTTTTTAACTAAAGAGAATTCACAAAGAAACTTACATAGTTGCATTCAAGCTTTTCACCACTCGCCTCTTCCAACATATCGTAAACTTGGTTCATTGAGAGAATTGTGTTATAGGAAAAGACCATCTTTTTCAACGACCGAGGATCAGCAATAATGCACGCAACCTATCTTCCAATATCCTGCAGATCTGTAAAGGTGCAGGGAGTGTTCCAATCTCCCGTAATGCCCACTAGGGTGACTGGCAGTGCATAGCCGATACGACTCGAGGGAAGGCGAGGCAGCATAAGCTGATTCCAGAAGCCGATATCGACAATGGTGTAAGGAAGGCGAGCTTTCTTGATATGATTAATCACATGTTCTTTCTTCCTTCAAGTCAACACTCAGTCCGGAATGGCCATTGAACAAGGTCCACACACCCCAAGCTCCACCATCGGCAACGTCGCCGTGGAGGGTGACATCTACTACGATCCCGCTCTACAACCACCATCAGGCACCGCAATAGGTGTCAAAGATGGCAGAGAGATGTCAATGCTCCGTGGGCCTCTAGCCGCCTGGGGCCGAGCTTTCCAAACCCGACTCTTCTTAGGTCCCTTGTGACAGTACTCTACCAAGGACGGCTACGCCACAGACTGGCATCTCATGCATTTGGGTGGCATAGTCCAGCGAGGTCCTGACCTGACTGTCATGGAATCAACGGCAGTTCAAAAAGAGGCCCGCATTACGCCCTAGGACATTGGCCTATCGGAAGACGCACAGATTATACCCCTTCTACTTTACACTTCTACTACGAGTACGCCCAGCCCAAGGAGATGAGCCTGGAGGGAGCCGAGGCTTTCAAAGCCGCCTTTGTCCATGCCGCAGAGCGAGTAGCCTATGTATCGGCTGAGTTATCCCATCATGAACTGGGCTTCAACCATAACAAAGAACATGATATCAAGAGCAGTCAAGGCAGGCATTGACGTTGTTGAAATCCACGCCGCTCACGGGCATCTCACCCACCAGTTCTCCAGTCCAATCAGCAACCAGCGCAAGGACAAGTATGCCGGTAGCTAGGAGAACAGAGTGAGATTCCTCCTTGAGATTACGGACCTCGTTCGCGCCGTAATCCCGGAGGACATGCCGCTATTCGTCAGAATCAGCGGCACGGGCTGGTTTGACAGCATGAAGGATGAGTCCCCGGAAAGCTGGACCGTTGCTGACTCTTGAAAGTTGGCACCTATCCAAGCTGGGCTTCGACTTTCTGGAGGTCAGCTCCGGGTGGCGTACATCCCAAACAGTCAATAAGCATCAACAGGACCCAATATCAGGTGTCATTCGCTCTAGAAATCCCGAAGGGCGTCAAGGGAAAAATGACAGTGTCAGCTGTCGGAGGAATCAGCACGGCGACCATCGCAGAACAAGTCCTGCAGTAGACCGTCGACGTGGTATGTATGACAGATGGTTCCAAAAGAACCCGGATCTTCTGTACGCCTTCGCTGACGAGCTGGAAGTGCACGTGAGATTGGCTGAGGATTGGAAGAAAAATAAGTGAGATGTGATACCGGGAGATGAGTACATGTAGAGAGACGGAGCCCGGGACGCATCTCCACTAGAGAAATACAACCTCATCCAGGTACTATTGGTCCTCAATGATACCTCATGACTAGACAAAAACATTTCAAATTCAAAGCGCGGGCGATCGGCCGACCGCCACAATTCCGCCCTCAGCTCAGGCATATCGCGGGTAACAATGTCTCACAAGCTCCTCAGCGCTGGGCAGAATTGCGACGCCATCGTCCGTTCAACGTGGCCGCCCATCAAACTGCCGGCCGCAATGGAGTAGGTTCTGACCAAACATAACCAATTAATGAGACTCTGTCCCACTGCGGCTTGCGGGCATCAAATCACGTCCGCTCCTCTCCTGAGACCCCAGTATCTAAAATTGGGACAATGCCGCAATAGTGAGTGACGACATGGGGGATCGACGCCGGGGTAATCACGCCGAAGTTTGACAGCTGAGGATTTGTTTCCTCGAGGAATGAACGAATCGTGCGTCATTACCGTGCCGTGATGAGGAGGTACATAGTATATTTCCGTGGTTATACGAGGTGGCTTGACCCCTTCATTTGCTCTCAAAGCTTCCACGGACACCTGACCGCAGATCCGACCTCAATCTTACGCTGTATGCATGTTTCAGGAAAATAAAGTGTGATTTTAAATTAATTATAAGCTTACACTTGTTTCTGTCCCGACTATTTCTTGTCCTGCAAGTTATATAAAGTCCCGTTCCCCATTCCATCTAATTCCATCAAGCTCTCTACATCCACACATCACTCAATCACAATGCTCTTCACCAACCTCATCGCCGCTACCCTCCTCGGCTTTGCTGCCGCTCAGCAGAGCCCCAACGGCAGGCCCTGCGGCTTCAAGATTGCCCCCTGCCCCGAAGACACAAAGTGCGTGCCCAACGACTATGGCTGCACCGACCTCAACCGCTGTGCCGGCACCTGTTACTTCAAGAACCAGTACCAGACGTGCGGTGGCTTCCGAATGGAGCCTCCTCCTCGCTGCAAGAAGGGCACGCACTGCATCGACGACCCTCGCATTCCTGGCTCATGCGGCATGGCCTGCGATGCGCCTGGCATCTGCGCTCCCAAGAAGGCGCCCTCTTGTGGTGGATTCATTGGCAAGAAGTGTCCTAAGGGTCTTTGGTGCTACGATGATCCTACCGATGACTGTGATCCTGAGAATGGAGGTGCTGATTGCATTGGTATCTGTCTGTAAGGGTGGGCTGTCTCTTCACGTGTTTGGTCGAGGATGCAGAGTCACTAGGCTGCTTCAGTTGACATGGTGTTGATAGTGTGGACTTTGGATGCTGTACTTATCAGGAGCAAAAAGTGATTTAAAGAACGTAGTTTCCCATGCAGCCTTGAGGCTGACACAGATGTGCACACATGACCACGGTCCTAACTACTCTAGATACCATTTGCTTCGGGTAATACAAGAGATGTGCCATTTACGGAGCTAGAAACAAAAGAGTGTGTGGATAGAAGCTGGGGAATTACCGTATACCTCATAAGGATTGTGATATAGTACCCTTGACTCACAAGACCTGGCGTGTTGGTGTTTGTCGGACCATGCGCGGGCTCTGATGCCATGGTCTCATGTTCCATTGTTGAGCAATTCACTTCCCTTCCGGCTGAGATTCCCACTCATGAGCACAATACGTACTCTCAACATAGTATCTTAGGAACGTTTGGTAGGAGGCTCATCCATGCTGGCAGGCTCGGGCTGCTTTCTCTTCTTGGCCTCTTGAAGGCTCTGCTTTGCCGTCTTGAAAGCATTAGTCTTCTTGACTGGACCTCCAGTAGCCTTGGATGTTCCTTTGGTATCGGTTGTCAGCTGAAATGTAATTGCAGGACCGGGTTCAGTAGGAAGGGGCATTGAGAGTGAGGTGGCAGTTGGGGATTGCTTTCGATTCGCTTGTGCCCTTTCGATCTGGGCCTTGATGACGTCGTCTTCTCTAGTCTTGCTCGCAGCATCGGCTTGGTCTCGTTTCTTAAGTGCATCTGCTCGACGAACGGCCTCTGGAGAGCGATCGATCCAGGCAACATAGAGTCCATCGTCCTTCTCTTCGACGCGGCAAAGACTCTCTCGACCGAGATGCTTGATGAATTCAGTCAAAGAGCTCCAACGGGTAGAGTTGAGATGAACATGGTGCTTATCCGCGATATAAGTCTGGTAGAACCTGTTAGAATGGACACTCTTCTCTTGGTGACTAGTCCGAAGGAGCCTAAGAAAGGAAGTTTGGAATTGCTGAGAAAAGTCGTTGATGGTTTCGTGTACGTTGCCGATATTGTCGATGCGGCGAGTATGAGACTCGGAAAGGGTGTGTTGTTTGAAGGAATTAGCATCCCGGCATTGTTTTTGGCAGGGTGTGCAGTACCACCTTAGACGGCCTAGGCCTGCCATCTTCATGGACTTGTCGACATGGCGTGAAGATCCTGGCTCGTGAGACATGGTCGGTTTTGAGGGTTTAGATGCCCGATGATGATGTGAGTCGGTGATCTTTTTGAAAGACGTAGTTTCGATGATTTGGTTGAGGAGAGAATGAGTAAGTGTTGAGTGAGGGTTGTCGATGTTTTCACCTGAGTTCCTGGAGAAATGATGGTGGTGAGGCTCATCGCACGTGATCCACTTAATTCAGTGGCGGCGCAGCGGTGGCGCAGCGGTGGCGCAGTGAGTGTCTGCCTGAAGAACAAGGTTTCAGGGAGAGTGATGCGCACGTTGACTTGGAAATGGGTGAATGTGCAACTCAGTTTGAGATATTAGACTTGGTATAATATGAATACTGTTCAAGACGCCTCATATGCCATGCTTATTATCTATCAAGAAATCTATGCTCCATTGAAGGGTGGTGTTTAGTTGTCCATGGGCTCCCTCGATTAATTCAAGGACTACCCAGCAATAAGGAAAGGTAGAACAACTTCTTTATAGGACTTAGCAATGAGTAAAAACGGGCCGATGTTACAGATATCAAGTCTCCATCACGGTAGTAGAAACATGTGTTTGTGAAAACACGTACATGTTTGCCGAAACAGCGTCTCTCTTTGCATATATGTTTTTGGGCCAAACGAAATTCCCCCGTTAAAGATAGAACTTGGGCATATTTCCCACAAAGGATGTCTAGCACTGAAGTTCTTAGCTGTACTCAAGGTGTGGTAACTTGCCGAGTCGAAATATACGGTGCCGCGACAGAATACTGCCTGCGGGAGAGGGAACCTTTATCCAGCGACCTTCAAGGCTGCATTTTGATTCTACTATTCAAGCGTCCGTCTCTTGATTGATCTGCCGGTAAGGCTACGTCCCAGACATGGAAGCAATTCACTTGGGATGATAGAATCCTTAATCCAGCATGTCTAATTGGGCGTGTACCAAATGAAACAAGGTCGGTCTCACGCACACACCATCTAATATCACCGCATGAAAAATCCTCCATCAGCACGACCGAGAAAACCGCCGTCCACCCGTTTCAAAATCACCAAATCAGTGTTTCAAAACAAAAAGGATCAAACGTCTCACCGAAATGTGTTTATGCTCCAACACATTTACACCTTTAACCCATGAGTCGATCCGACCAATATGGGATGACATTAGCCACATTCCTATTCTGGATAGGTAACCCTGGCTTGTACGGATTTCCTTGCCGGGAGATCGGCTGCTGACAAGGGTTAATTTGTCTCACTTGTTCATCAATCTTGCACGGAAACAGTTTCAATCGATTTGACGGCTAGGTTTATCCATGTATTTTTACACATCGACCATTAACTTGCATCTCTATAGACAGAAAAAACAGATGATTTACACTGCGCTTGAAACCAGCATGACCTCATTCATCTCCTTAGAAAAGTCCAAAGACGGCAGCGACAACGCCGACGGCGACGAGTAGACCAGAGGCAGAGATGGAGTTGGCGCCGTTGGGCTCGGTCGTGGGAGTACCAGTAGCAGCATCGGCAGAGGCATCGCTGGTAGCATCGGCAGCACTGGATTCGGCAGCGCTTGATCCAGCAGCAGTGGACTCGGCGGCAGACTCCTCAGCAGAGGTCTCGGCCTCTTCAGTTTCGGTCTCCTCGGCTGAGCTCTCCGTCTTGGAAGCGGCAGCAGTGGTAGCTCCAGTGGAAGCGGAAGTGGTGCTGGCAGCCTCGGTGGTTTTGGCAGCAGACTCTTCGGCGGTGGTCTCTGCAGCGGTGTCGGTGGTGGGTTTGGAGTCGTCGTCCTCGGTCACGGTGGGTCGCGCATCGGTGATGGTTCCCTCGCTGGTGATGGGGGGCTTGGTGAGCTTGTCGGTCTCGATGGGGTAGCCGAGTTCTGTTTCTTATTAGAGATGTCATCATAGGAAATACTCAAAAACTCACCGTCGCAGAGGTTGAGACCGAAGCTGATGGCGCCCTCGGAATCCTCGCACTTTTCCTTGCCGCACTCGACAAAGTACCACTGCAGAGATGGCGTCTTACAGAAGCACAGGTACATAGTGGACTCTTTGCAAGCCATGGGAGGATGCGCGTAAATGACATCTTGGAAGCAGTCAATCTATCGCGGGTCGGTTAGTCGTCGATCAATCGTGGACATTTGAGGCGGCGTACAGCGCACTTGGGCATGGCGGCGGTGGCCACCGATGCGAGGGAGAGCAGCTGAGCAAAGGTAGACGTCTTCATGGTGTCTGATGTATTGTTGACTGATAGAAACAGCAAGTATATTCGACAGACACTGGCTAGAGCGTTGAACCGTGTAAAGACCAAACCCAAACAAAAAAGAGGCGCTCATCCATCCTTATACCTGGTCTCGAATCTCGTGCCTGACCCAAAGCTTGTCCCAAAGAATGATGCTCCCATCCCACGCAGGCCTCCCCCCCTGCAAACATCCCCTGACTGTGTGTTCCCCCCCTGTAGCCTGGCCATTTTGCTTGCACCTTCTCCACCTGAGGTTTTGGTGGCGTGCGTGATAAATTGTACACGCCTTTCTTGATCGGGCTCGTCTGGCAGCGCCGTCGGTCGCCAGGCACCGTAGTTTGGCTGGGCGGTAATTTTAGAGTTATCTGATCATCTGATAATCAGTGTTTGCTGGACTTCATCACTGAGGAAGCACAGGTGAATAGCAGCTGAGCGTGAAGTTAAGACGAAGAGAAAAGATAAACAGCTTGTGCATAATCTTAAACAACAAGATCTTGACTTATTCACACCAGAAAGAAGGGTCGCTACCCGTGATTCTATCCCAATGTTATCCCCCATCCACAAGTTCGGCCGAGGCTCCGAATCACCACCTCCATCACTAACTAGCATCTGTCATTGGGCTGTCAAAAGCCCATCATGTGGAAATCCCCATTAAACCCGCAGCCGAATGCCCCGACCGCTTATCTCGCCACGCCCATTTCAGCAGCTCTGCTCATCTCTCTCTGTACCTGAGCTAATGATGCTCAATAGCTGCAACTTAGATCCTGGTGCAAGCCTTTAAAGATTCAGTGTTGGTTTTTTTACAAGCCACTTACGGGTAGTCAGCCAAGATCGAGCATCCCGCGCAAGATGAGTATCTTTAATTTCGGTAATGGCGGGATGAAGTGCATGTGAGGCCATTCCGAGATTCCAGCCCGGTCCAGTTTGCTTGACAATGAACACCATCACTTGTTCACCTTTTCACACAACAATTCCACACCTTTTCGTACATGGCCTCTACCACAGTCTACAGTCTTACCCTCTCCATCACCACCCAATTTCCATCAATAGCCAAGCTTCACCTAAATCTCACTTTCCCATCCATCACCTGCCCTCAAATCCAACCTCGCCAAGATGGACCTCTGCTCGCTAGAATCTTTACGGATAACCAAGCCGAGCGAGGCCCCCGCAACCCAACCCATGTCCCAAGCTGAACAAAAACCCTTGGAAACTCGTATAATCAGCTCTAAACCAAAAGGGCTCGGAGCAGCAGACAGATCTCGCCTCTCAGGCCACCAGAGGGATCCGCTTAAAGAACAACGGTTGCCACTCACATTGCATTCCGCTACACCAAAATCATTTACCAACCCGTCAACTTGTGGGGGTCGATCGCGGAGCTGGGATAATTCTTATTTATCCGTCTCCGTTTCTTACCACGTCCCATGTTTTCTTTGCTTCAAAACAAAAAAAAAAAAAAAAAAAGACAAATGGTTCATGCACTCAGGAACTGTTCCACATTCTTGGAATAAAATCTCATAATCATAACTACATGCTCAATCGTGTTTCAGAGTATACAGCATTGCCCTCACAACTACAAGTATACCCCAGTCGTTTCTGTCCATCTCATCAACAGCTTATACCAAATGCCAAGCCCGTTTAAGCAGAGGGGCAGGTATCGGGAAGCCAGGCAACGGGAGCGTCGTACTCTGCAAATTGTCAGCTTTACATCTCACTGCTAGATCCAGGAAATACATACGGTTGCAAATGTCCTTGCCAGTGGCAATGGCATCCAGCTTGCTCTGGGAGGTAAGGCAGCTAGAGCAAGCACAGTCGCGGTAGGCCAGAGTAAGAGCCTTGATCTTGCACATGCAGAGGAACATGTTGGCCTCAGTGCAGGTCTTGGCAGCCTCATGGTTCATGACAGCAGTGAAGCAAGTGATCTGTCGGCAGAGTTAATAAAAAAGTGTGCTCGAACCAACAATACATTGATCGTGTTGGTTCGGGGTCTTTTTCTTACGGCGCAGAGAGGAGTGGCGGCATTGGCAGAGCCAATGGAGGCCAGGGTGACGGCGACGGAGGAGAGGAAAGTGGAAACCTTCATTTTGGCGGTTAATGTTCAAGAGCTTGAAAACTGTTGAAGAAGATGAGGATGATGAGGATTCTTCTCACAGAGAGTGGAACAATGAGGCTTTATATACTTGTCTGTGATGCCTCTTGCTCAAACCTCGCTCATCCTTCTCCTCCCAAAACAGAAAAGCTCATCGGGCACTCTCGCAAATCCCTCGTTCCCCACGCCAAGCATACATCCGGCGCTTAACCAGGCCTTCTCTCGCCCAGAGGCGAAAAACAAGGGCTTTCATGGCACGGTTTATCTTATCAGATCATCTGATAATCTAGTCCATGTAACTACTCTGATCGGAAACCTTGCTTGACACCCCTGGTAAGCGCTACTTTGATTCCGCCTATGGGTCCACGGACTTCTTAAGCCATGTACGTAAAGTCCAGCTTTCAGGGTT
The DNA here is from genome assembly GCA_002168265.2 of Fusarium euwallaceae. Lineage (NCBI taxonomy): Eukaryota > Fungi > Ascomycota > Sordariomycetes > Hypocreales > Nectriaceae > Fusarium > Fusarium euwallaceae. The sequence goes on from NHTE02000038.1 coordinate 44,052, forward strand.
GACCTTTTGGGAATGGCCAAGATTGCTGGACCGGGCCGTCGGGGGGAATAATCCTAAGCATAAGCCCGTAGGTCACCGGTTCTCAGATGAGGACTTGTTGCCGAGCACATAGTTGAAGGGTTTCGTATCTCCTTGAAGGCACAGAGAAGTCACGGAGTTGGCATTTTTCTAAAGACAAAACAGTAAAATAAGTTTCACGGATAGCCCACAAGGCAGTTACCGAGAACTCCGAGACCGGGAATGACCCTTGTTGAATTCAAGATCCTCGGCATCTTCCTCAGAGTTGTATCTACCATCACGCGAGTTTCCTTTTCTGGACGAGAGGTCAAGGATTATGCTGCGTCCAGGCACAACCAGACTAGTGCATACAAGGAGTAGTTGTGGTTCCTCGGCCAAGGCACAGAGTTGCTTTGACCGCTCGGTTCAATCTTTGGCTCTTGAGATTCTTGTCAATACAATGAAGTTCGAACCTTGGCTCAGTCAGTATCAACTCTCGCACCTCTGATATATCTACAGAACATGAGAGTACTCTTGCCTATTCAACTCGGGCCCTTACCTATCATATCTACCAAAAGATCCATCCCACGACAACAGTCGACGCCCCACGGAGTCAGCACCCGAATAGTCAACTCAGTGTATGCATCTGCAAGACTCCCTGCTAGCTCCGGACCTCTACCAGGAACATGATGCATCCCGCATCTCACGTGGCGAGTTTGTCGCCATACAGGGAACAGGCTGCGGCTCTAGCAAAATTTGGCTTGCTGAATGAGCTCTAAGCAACATGATTACAACATGAGACATATTTCTGTTTGTCAATGGTTGATTATAATGAGCATGTGAATCTAATCACAGCTAATCTTGAAGTCTAGTGCTCAGAGTAACTCAACTTCAACCTTGTCTGAGCACCTTGGCAGACCAACCCTCGGCCCCCTCGGTTCCATCCGGACGAAGCTATTCACGCTCAGCTGCGGCACGTCGGCTTAGCGTCATGCAGCGGCGGGTATCGCCAAGTGAAAAGGATCACCCGTGACAAACAAGGATGACCAGACAATACCTCCCAAACCCACAAGATCGTCGTCAAAGCCGGGAACAAACGTCATGATTTTGGGTCGTGTTGGTTCGGTCACATTGCATATACTCTATTTTGTTAGGTTCCGGATTGTCGGGAGACGAGTTTCATTGTAACGGGAGCCGGGCCAAGACTTGTCGGTGGGATGCTTTCAGTCCTAGAGGCCGTGGGATCGTAGTGTGGATGGCAGGGTGGCCACCCCAGTTCATGCATGAGAGCCTGGACAGGATATGCATAGAGCCAGTTGAGGGATCGTTAGTGAGGTGGGCAAATATCGTCCTATGGACTCATGTAGTCGTTCGACAGTTGTCCTGGCCAGGGTATTGAACTAGTGATTTCAAACAAGGAAGATGTCGCCGCGCTCGCCCGTCAACACTAGGAGCATCCGCCCTGCTATGTCCTTCTCCCCCTGACTCAGTGCTTGTACCTCCTGATCTACCCAAATACCTGCACATGTACCCAGCATATCAGTATCCTGCGGCTGTGTTATTTTCGTTGGGGTTCTCAGAGACGTTCCCCCACCGCTTCTTCGAGCCCTTGACAAAGCATATGAGGATCCATGCAGGGTAGGACGGTACTTTCATTGACATTCAGTGAAGAAACTAATGGGAGGACGCTTTAGTGGACATTATAACCAAGTCTCGACGTAGAACAGTCCCATCATGAGTATAGAAGAAGCAGGGTGTATCACACTGATTCACTCCCTTCACCTTGGTCCTATAACACTGTCAAGTTGAGCCTCAATATCCAGAACAAGCTCAATTGAAAGTAACTTTTTGGCGTTCATAGCCAGACTTTCCTGTCGAATTCACCAGTGCTCAGGTCCAATCTCCACTGTGTTGACGTCAACGTCACCCTTGAACCATCGCTCCTCATCTGTAATCTTGACGTTGTTTCCGCTCATCTGCCTCTTCTTCATGAGTCCATTCTCATCGAAGGTCCAGTCTTCGAGACCGTAGCAGCGCCACCACTGGTTGTCATCGTCGTGGAACTCGTACCAGAACTGGACGGCAATCTAGGAAGACATTAGAATACGGTACTTAGGACGTTAATAGAGGATGGGCATACCTTGTTGTCGGTAAACGCAAAGAGCTCCTTGCGCAATCTGTATCCATGCTCCTTGTTCCACTTGTTGGTCAGAAACTCTTCAATCTCATCACGGCCCTTGATAAAGTGGTCGCGGTTACGCCAGATGGAATCAGGCGTGTAGGCCATCTTGACCTTGGAAGGAGTCCTTGAGCATCGCAGTTAGTTGTCGTCCCTTCAATACACCTTGAATGGAGACTTACATGGTGTTCCAAGCATCTTGAGCAGCCTTGACCTTAATCTGGGCCGTCTCCCTGGTGAACGGAGGCAGAGGAGGTTTCTGTTCAGCCATTGCGAATTAATTGAGTTTCTCGGTGAGGATTAATGGAGAGTAAAGTGAATAAAATATCTGTGAGGTCAGTCTGACTGGCTTTTTATATCCTCTCGGGGTGATCGGGATGGGATGACGCGCCCTTGGAGTGACTGGAGTCCGCCCCGCAGAGCGGCATATGTTGCGGCAAAAGCGGCTTGATATGCTTTCTCATGATGACCATTTTTTATAAATCATTTTTTTCATTGTTTATATCGTATTTGGGTTTTATGTAGTCGTCCTACTCGTCTGGACAGAATCCTGTTGCCACAGTCGGACATTGTCGAGAAACAGGCTCAAAAATAGGTATCGTAGAAGTTATTACAATTAGCGAAAATACACCTGTCGGCAAATACAGATGCATCAACTAGACCGATGGGTGCAGCCGACCATGATCGCTCCATACTGCTTCATTGACACGGGCTATCCACACAACATGGCTTCATCATGAATAAATTAACAAAGTTCGAGTTTACTTGCTTTACAAGAGTAATATTAGAGGTATCAGAACTGTTTGACGAGGAAATAGGGAGTGGAGTTGCTGGACTAAGCGTACCTACTGTAAGTATGATAGAGATTGAACGTCCAGAGACATCAGGCCACTTACGCAAGTGCCGAGCATCACAATGCAAGCCAAATTCCAATGAGTCAACTAACCTACAGACTTGCATTTTCTAAATCCAGGAGGTATGGTTCTGTCGACCCATCGGCCAAGATAAGACCCTGAGTCAGGAATTGGCCATCTGAAGCAACCAACTCACCTAATCTCCAGCCCCTGACCCATCATGAGGCAACCGGAGGACGGATTTCGGCATTCGTATTTGCCCGCTTGGGTCTACCCGAATGGCTGAGTTCCTCAACCTACCTATGAAAAGCGTTGCGGCTCAGCCTCACACAAGATCGAAAGGATGACAGTCGCTTGTTTGCACTGTCATTTAGAGCCAACGGATCATTAGACTCATACCTTGGCTTGCACAGAACGAGTCCTCAGTCATCGATGAGGTCTCTGATCTGCAGATTTCCTTCGTAATCAGGAAGAACAGCAGTCGGGATTTCAACAGAGGTCGAGGGTTCTAGACTCTCCTCTCCTGGAGACTCACTAATTTCCCACTTCTCCAAGGTGATATTCAGGGACAAACTCAGCCCCAACTAACCACTCGACCCAGGATATATAATATTACACTGCAATGCAGTGGGTCAATAAGGCTGAATTACACTCAAACAAACGCCCAATTTTCTGGACCTCATGGATCACCTTCGAATGCACTTCCAAACTGGGAAAGTCTAGTGACGTGTGTTGGCTGAGACCGGGTCAGCACTAGCCCCCAAGCCTGCCGCTATCCGATGCACGGAACGCACGGCAGTAAAAAGCACGATGATGTAGCTGGCCGTCACTTTACTACATCATAGCCAGGCTGAGGATATAAGATCTCACGATGTCTTGGCAGTTGCTGCTCTGGTGTTCATCTGTACTCATTTCAGCTTTTACACAATGGCAGGCTCTTTGAGATTTCTTGTCTCTATTTCCTTGTACTCTCTTCTTTTCCAAACAGTTACCGCCTCTCCCCGCGCCGCCTCAAAGAGTCACGACTCTTCACCTTCTGTAAAATGGGGTGCTTGTCCTAAAGAGGTTCTCCCCGGCGTCGATTGCGGAACCATCGATGTTCCCATCGCATACCACAAAGGCAACTCTACCGCCGCAGATGGAGACAAAACAGTCAGACTCGTTCTGACCCGTCTGAACCACACTGGCAAAGCCGACAAGCCCAAGCAAGGCACCTTATTCTTCAACCCAGGAGGACCCGGTGTTTCCGCAGCGTTCCTAGTATTGGCGGCTGGCACGGGTTTCGTCTCGCAGCTCGAGTTTTCCAAGGACCTACGAGAAGCTTACGATATTGTTGGTCTTGACCCTCGAGGTGCAGGCTTCAGCACTCCAGTCCAATGTGATCCCAATATCTTCAATGAGAGAGTCGCCACTTTTGTCGAGGATGAGGCAGGATATAAGAAGCTCCTCAACTATAGCCAACGCCTCGGTGAAAGCTGCACTAAGCTTACTGGTCCTCTGATAAACCACCTCGACAGCATTCACGCCGCCAAAGATCACGAACTCGTCCGCCGCGCTCTCGGCTCTCCCAAATTCAACCTCCTCGGTCTATCTTACGGTACTCTTATAGGCGCCCAGTACCTCAACTTGTTTCCCCAGACAGTCGGCCGCATGTCCCTCGACGGCTTGGTGGATCTTACCCAGTCCGAGACGATGACCCTTCTCACCGAGACGGTTACCTACGAAACAACGCTGAACAAATTCTTTGACTGGTGTGATCACAACTCTACATGTGCTCTACACGGCAAGAATGCCAGCCGTACCTTTGATAAGATCCTCGCCCGCGCCGATTCCAAACCCATCCCTGCACCAGGCTGCAAAAAGACCTGTCGATCCAACGTCACCGGCGAAGAGATTCGCTCCAACGTCCAAAACTTCCTCATCTTTGTCGACCTCCCTCTTGGCGACAACTGGATCGCACTCGGAGAGGCATTGGCAGAGGCCAGCAAGGGAAATGCAACAGCCCTATCAACAACACTCCAGACCTCACGCATTGCGACTGACCTCACTGGTGAATCTCCCTACGCATACCTCGCGATCGGATGTCAAGAATGGAAACACCAGTCGAGATCAGCAACAGATTTTAAACAAAAGCTTCTCGCAGCTTCCGTGTTCGCCCCAAGGACCCGCGGTGCCTCACAGTCATACTACTATCAGAGCACATGCATAGGCTGGCCAGCCCCAGTAACAGACATCAAGGCACCTTCAGCCAAGAGTGCTAAGAAGGCCCCAACTGTACTGCTGGCAAATTCTGTGTATGATCCTGATACCAGCGTGGCTTGGGCTCAGAGTGTCAGTGAGCAATTGGATCACAGGGTGAGCATCACGAGGAATGGATATGGACATACGAGCTTCTACCTTCACGGTGATACTAGCAAGGCTTTGGAGAATTTCCTGGCTAGTGGAAAGTTGCCCAAGGATGGTACAGTATACAAGACCTAGGGATTTGCATAGGGGTTACTGAAGGGTTTCACACAGCCACTTCTTTGTCTTTTTCTATTCTTTGTTCCTGTATAATTATAACGCATAATCCTCTAAATCTAAGACCAGATGAAATTTTCAAGTCAAGAAATAGATGCTTAATCTATAACCTTAGGCAATCACACATTGTACGACCATGTCTAGTGGTGACGGCCTTGCACCGCTCGGTGAATGGGAACAAGGAGGTTCTCACACATACACCAATATGATTGAACTCCAGAACTATTAGTAGCATATCTGAAAGTACTGTTTAGAGTTGGCTACATCCAACACTAGGTTCCAGTTCCTCGTGTGCATTTCCCAATTAAACCCCTGCGACAATTTGCAGAACAAATTTCCTCCATCCTTCCACCTCCACATCCATCCCATCATGACTCTCACCAAGGCGTTCAACTCCTTCTCTCTGAGATTTTCCCGTCGTAGTAATTCCATGAGAATACCAAGGTCCTTCTATCCCTTCTCCTTAACTCCATCAGTTACTTGAATCGTCAATGAGTCAATCGAAGAAATACTCCTTGGAGATGCACCTCGATACTTCCACCTAATAAAACCCAGGTAGGTCTTGCAAGTAATAGGAACAGACCTAGATTTTCGAAATTCCTACCTGAGCGGGATTGTCACAAATCCACAGGGTAAAGAATGTGCGACGATGAATGAGTACTGGGGAGGTCCTTTCTTCGCCAAAAACGACATTCCTCCTACGCCCGGAACAAGACACTAATATTCAGCCTTGGACCAGATATATCGAGTAGACTTTGTCCTAGAAGGCAGGTCATTGAGTGACATGGTCACCGAACTGACAAGCCAAGAGAAGGATGACTTTGTCAGTTTTGCCGGCAACATGCTACAGTGGATACCAGAAAACAAGGCAACTGTCAAAGAACTCCTACGTCATCCATCAACCATCCCTCGACGCGGTGAGCGAATATTTCAAGAAGGATCAAGAGCAAGAACCCAGGGGAGGTTAGTTAAAGCGGCTATTCATCGACCCATGCTTCGGTCCCGAGACGTCAATCCCATCCCCGGGGACACACTACCATTGTCATTAAATCTCTCAGTTCCAAAAGTGGAGGTCGTTTCGAAATGTTCTCGAATCCTGGGGAATGCATTAGTGCTCACGACAGCCAGTTTCCCCTTGCTGTCTAGCCTTGGAGTTTGGTATGAGGGAATAACTACCTTGCGCCCGGTAAATACGGCGAGCTTCTGTATCGTGACAGATGCCAAGCCCAACTCTCGACCGCATGAGCTACATTCAAGTCGGTCATGAAATTGAATAAAATGCCTTCGTTTCTTCCTTTTGGGTGTCGAATTTTACCAGCATCCCCTCCGCACATTAGACGAAAGGCTCAGTGACCATGAGACTCTTGTTGTTGGCTTTTGCCCATTTTGTTGGTGCATCGACAGTTCTTCGACTCAATGGCACAACCTATTACTCTCCTGATTCCCCAGAAGGGTCTGTCCGTATCGAAAAATCATCCCGCCTCGACAATGTCCTGCCTGTGACCTATATCAATGAATTCCCTTCATCAGTCCAAGATCTCCAGAAAAAGGTCACTGAACTTCTGGATGGCGACGATGTCATCTCAAACTCTTTCCTCTCAACACTCATTCTTCCCTCAAATTTCCATGTGTCGAGCGAGGTCAAACAATACCTCAAGTCCGCAGGAACCAGCACATTCGTATCAACATCGGCTGGCAAGCTGCCTTCTGGACCGTACTTCCTACATCCATCTGGCCAGCTATCCCGAGTCTACAGGCTCTACGTTGACTACAACATGGCTTTTGTTCAGGGTGTGATTGAAGGCTCAGACGGGACATACTTGCCATCCACCGCTAGTATTGGCGAGAGCGTCAACGCAGCCATCAGTATACCGGTTCCCTCCCGCCACTACTATCCAAAACCGTCCTCAAAACGGCCACTCTCGGGACTACGACTAGGAGTGAAGGATATCTTCAACCTCAAGGGCATCAAGACTGGCGCCGGCTCTCGAGCCTACTTCGACCTCTATCCACCTGCGGACGAGACAGCCTCTTCCCTCCAGCGTCTCATTGACCTTGGGGCCGTTGTTGTCGGAAAACTCAAAACAGCGCAGTTCGCAGCTGGTGAAGTGCCCACGGCAAACTACGTGGACCAACTTGCACCTTTCAACCCTAGAGGCGATGGATACCAAAGCCCTTCCTCTTCTTCTTGTGGCACAGGTGCAGCACTGGCTTCGTATGACTGGTTAGACCTTGGTACAGGAACTGATACCACGGGTTCCATCCGAGGACCGTCCATGGCGAATGGCCTCTTCGGCCTCCGAGTCACCAACGCAAGCCTGTCGCTTGATGGAATCCTACCTGTTTCCAGCAAGATGGACACACCTGGATTAATAGCCAGAGACGCAAAGTTACTACAGATGGCCTATAAAAGCTGGTTCAAAGCCAAGTCCAACTACAAATCATTTCCCAAGCGTATCGTTCTACCCGAAGAATCCTGGTCATCTTCCAACATGACATCCATGCCCATCTTTGACAAGTTCATCAAAGATCTTTCCACTCTTCTCGGCGCCAAAGTCGAACGCGTCAACACAAACAAGTCCTTTATTCAACATACAGGCAACAAAGAAGGCATTTCTTCTTACATCAGTGACTATCCTTTCGTTCTTATCAGGGATCAATGGAGGGCCCTTGGTGAACCCTTCATCGCCGATTATCAAGAGCGATTCGGAAGATTCCCTTTTGTCAACCCTGTCCCTCGCACTGGCCTCGCTCTCGCCGCTCAAATTGATGAAAGCAGCTACGAAAAGGCGGCCCACCACCTCGAGGTTTACAAAGAATGGTACACTTCACAGTTGGTACCGACTTGCGAGGATACCTTGGTCATCTACCCACTTGGTACCGGAGCCGAGCTGTACCGAGATGGGTCGCTCAACACGTCTCCCCCTACGTTTCTTCCGCCAGAGGCACACACGCTACAGGCGGCAGCAGCTGGAGTTCCGGATTATGCAGTGCCTATCGGTGTTCGAACGTTCAACTCGAGTGTGAGCATGCGACAAGAGGAGCTTCCGGTGAGCGTTGGCATCATTGGAGGTGCTGGATGTGATCAGATGCTGTTGGATTTAATTGTGAAGCTGGGAGATGAGTTGGATGGGTTTTACGCCGTGGTTAAGACTGGAAGAAGCATGTGGTGAAGTTTTTAAATAGATGTGCTAATAATAAACGAGAAGTCTAATGGGTGTTTAGCAAGACAGTTAGTAAAGAAGCACAAAGTGCAAAACTTGCGGTAAAGTAAATTCCGCCTCAAGATTAAAGTGCGATTACGGGAAGTGGTATTCTACATAACGTTGTATATTTCTCTCTACGCGCTTCTAGAAAACTCTTCAGCACAATCCCCTCGGCCAAAACACCAAATCCGTATCTTCCGGCTCGGCCCCACTCCCTCGGCATCCCACTCCGTCCGCGCGGGGTCGAATTTGTTCCGAGACGGCCGGTCGCTTATGTGATCAACCGGCTGCTGATGTGATCAAGACCGGGGATGAGCTGCTACCTCCGTGTGTATAAGTTAACACGCCCTTCAACAACTTCATCCCACCATCTATCCCATCCATATCAAATCTTACACACCAACTTGGAACAAAATGACAAAGTTCAAGGTCACCGTTACTTCAGACACCGTCTGCCCATGGTGTTACGTTGGTCGCAAGCAGCTTCAAGCCGCTCAACAGCTCTGGCGGCAAAAGCACCCCGACTCCAACGACACCTTCTCCGTTAGCTACCAACCCTTTCAGCTTCAACCAGACTGGCCCAAGGGTCCCGCCTCAAGCCGATCCAAGCAGCAATTCTACGAGGAGAGATTCGGCAAGGAACGCATCATCCAGATGCACGAGCGCATGAAGGGTATTGGCGACGCGATTGGTATCGACTTTAGGTTTGGCGGACAGACGGGTAACTCGAGGGATTCGCATCGCGTGGTCCAGTTGGCCAAGAAGTATGGCGACGAGGTGGAGGGAAAGGCCATCGACGGGTTGTTTGCCGCATACTTTGAGCAAGAGCGCGATATTACCGACTACGACACCCTCAGGAGCGTCGCTGTCGAGGCGGGCATCCCAGCAGACGACTTCCAAAAAGCCATCGTCGACAGCGACCAGGGAGGAAAAGAGGTTGACCAAGCAGCGAGCGAGGCGCGATTCAGCGGTGTCTCTGGTGTTCCCGACTATGTCCTCCAAGATCGGTTCCGACTACAGGGCGCAAACAGCCCCGAGAGTTTCGTCAGCGTGTGGGAAAGGATCAAGGCGTCTGAGAGTTCATAGCCGTGTCTTCAAACCAGGCGTTTAGGGTGATCCGACTGGAAGAGCACTTCTGTGCGCTTCTCCAAAACATCGTTCCAGAGTCTTTGGCCCTCGAAGCCAGGGACGTAGAATAAAAGACCAATTTCTTGACTCGTCCACCAACTCGCTCTGTCCATGTTTCCTGAACCCAACACGAGGTACTCGTCATCCACGAGTGTCATCTTGAAGTGGCTCACGACTGGCTCATCTTCCATGTCGCGTCTGGCGTCGAGTTGTTTGTAGTAGAGAATTTCCAGTTTACCAGGTGTGATAGCTTGGGCTTCCGGATCTGATGGGCGCGGCTGGTTGACCAAGGCATTGTACCTCTGAATGAACTTGCGCAGACACCAAGCGGTAGTGGTACCAGCAGTGACAAGCTGCTCGATAAGCATCATTCCCTTGCTCGTCCTGATTTGCACATCCACGCCACGTGCGAGTGCATCCAAGAGACCTTCAACAACAGGCCACGATGTGACGTTGGGGGTGAGAATAGTGATCTTTCGCTGGGCGTTTGTGAACAATGTCAGAAGAGCGGCGTTGAGAGGAGTCATTGGCGGATTTGACTGTGACAAGAAGGGAAAGAATGAGAATCTAGGGTTTCGATGGTGTGAAGAAGGGAGAAAGATGGTTGGCACCGGGCCAGTAGTGGGAAACTCGATTGATTGCGTCGCTGTTTCGTTGCCATTGGTCGAGTTAACAGCATCCTCAAGTCGGTGGGATACCGATATCTCATCATGATCATCATCTTGGCGAGAGACCTTGCTTTCATTCCAAACCCTTTCGTAAAAGGCAGACAGACGATCAACAATATCGCCCTCAACCTCAACACAACCTTCAAACCACCTCTCCCAACTAACATTGCAGCTCGGAACCCAAGCCCTCTTGCCATCCACAATCACAAACTTGGGGTGCATAACGCTAAACGGGGTAAAGAATAGACTCTTGACCGTCAGCTCGATGCGCGCGTTCTGTAGTACGTCCTTGTCCGGGAGACCCAGCTTGGGCCACTGCAAGGGAGGGTAAACATAACCATCTCGAGAAGCAGGATGGAATAGTTTCTGAAATAGACCGCGAGAGGAGAATCCAATAGTGATTTTGAGAGGCGATTCGACGTTGGCTTCTGCACGCGAGGCCGCAAGCTGGAGAAGGGCCTCACGGATAGCATCCAGAGACGGAGAGTCGGCCCAATAACAAGTGATGAGTTGAACAGAGTGCTTGGCGCTTAGAATAGCAGGAAGAAGAGCGCGCGTGTAGATGGAGTGCCCTGTTCCCACATACAAAGCCCTAGGCGAGCTGGTAGTGACGAGCGAATCGATATTGTCAACGTGGTGATTTGGAAAGTCATCCTGTTGTTCATCGCGACGCGACTGAAGGAGCTGTTTCCACGGTCGCACAAACGACTGAGGGAATTCTCGAGATGCCATTTTAATTGTGAAAAAGGTTAGAATGAGAAGCTATTCATGTCAAGGGATGATGATGTTGGTCAAGGGATCAAGGAAATTGGTGTTTGGCGGCGCAGCAGATGACGCGGGAGACATGGATTACCTGGAGAGGCGCCAAGTCATGATCCTTGGAAACTCCACGTGGGACGAGATTGATGAGAGTCAGAGCAAACAGGAGACTTTTTGTGCGATCAATTTGCCATATTTGCATATCGAATAGTATTTATTTGCCATTTAAATAGCTATGTCGAGCTGTTTGTCGCATGCTGCTAAAGGCCTGAGGCTGGAGTATTGGTATCCTCCACGTGCCGCCGTTTAGACACGCCACAGAGGAAACGTTAACGAGCAACAACCAACACCGCCGCAATTAATGATATAGGTATATAAACATAAATAATACTATATGAGTCAATCCATCCTCCATCTAATATTTACTTGTCATTAAATCGCATTGCCATCCGAAGCGTCGCATCACCGTTAGTAATCTCGCTCACCGCCTTTGACACCCGGCAGAATCCCCCACTACGGCGCCTCCTATCTTGAAGCCCATCCGCCATTAGCAACATATCTCAACCTCCATCCCAACCTCACGTCTCCCATACAAAGAAGCAATTTCTTGCTTCCCCTTCGCGGCCATGTTGTCGGGCGTCCTCATCTTCAACCAAAAGGGCGAGAACCTCATCTTCCGCGCCTTCCGCAACGACTGCCGTCCCCGTCTCGCCGACGTCTTCCGAATCCAGGTCATCTCCAACGCTCAAGTGCGCTCGCCTATCCTGACCCTCGGGAGCACCACTTTCAGCCATGTCAAGCACGAGAATATCTATCTGGTGGCCATAACCAAGAGCAATGCCAACGCTGCTCTCGTCTTCGAGTTCCTCTACCGCTTGATTCAGCTCGGCAAGGGCTACTTTGGCAAGTTTGATGAGGAGGCTGTCAAGAACAACTTTGTCCTGGTGTATGAGTTGCTAGACGGTGAGCACCTTTTCCTCTTTGTCACGACTCTTCTAATTCCTCAGAAATCATCGACTTTGGCTACCCCCAAAACACCGAAACCGACACCCTCAAAATGTACATCACCACCGAAGGCGTCAAGTCTGAATCCCGCCGCGAAGACACGTCCAAGATCACCATGCAGGCCACCGGCGCCCTCTCCTGGCGCAAGGCCGACGTAAAGTACCGTAAGAACGAGGCTTTCGTCGACGTGATCGAGGACGTCAACCTGCTCATGTCTGCCACCGGAGCCGTCCTGCGCGCAGACGTCACCGGCCAGATCATCATGCGCGCCTACCTCTCGGGCACCCCGGAGTGCAAGTTTGGCCTCAACGACCGACTTCTTCTCGATAACGACGGACTCTTGAGTCTCCCGAGCGGTAACAGGATGGGTACAAAGGCTACAAAGGCTGCAGCTGGTAGTGTCACTCTTGAGGATTGCCAGTTCCATCAGTGTGTCAAGCTGGGCAAGTTTGACAGCGATCGCATCATCAGCTTCGTCCCCCCAGACGGCGAATTCGAGCTCATGAGATACCGTGCCACCGAGAACGTTAATCTCCCCTTCAAGGTGCACGCCATCGTCAACGAGGTCGGTCGATCCAAGGTGGAATACAGCATCGGCGTCAAAGCAAACTTTGGCTCCAAGCTATTCGCGACAAACGTCATCGTCAAGATCCCCACGCCCCTCAACACGGCCAAGATCACGGAGCGCTGTACCCAGGGCAAGGCCAAGTACGAACCCAGCGAGAACAACATTGTGTGGAAGATTGGCCGGTTCACGGGACAGAGCGAGTACGTCCTCAGCGCCGAGGCCATCCTGACCAGCATGACCAACCAGAGGGCGTGGAGCCGACCGCCGCTGAGCATGAACTTTAGCCTGCTCATGTTTACGAGCTCTGGCTTGCTAGTGAGGTATCTCAAGGTGTTTGAGAAGAGTAATTACTCTAGCGTCAAGTGGGTGAGGTACATGACGAGAGCAGGCTCGTATGAAATAAGGTGAGTCTCCTAAGTATTGTCTTGAGTATCTGGCTGACATTTGCAGATTTTAAATGTACATCAGGTGGCAGAACATGTATGGCGTTATGGTATATCCCGGCATAAGCCAAGCGGGCATCATCTTTTCTTCAGCATTACACTTTCTTGACCGTGATATATCAGTTCTACCTTTCTGTGACCCTGTGCCATTATTCGTCCTCAACTACCAAGACCCTGACACCCTGAAACTTGCCTTTATCTTCGTCTCGTTGTTGACTTCGTATAGCAGCACCAATGATTCTCGCAAACATGTACGTCGGATGCTCTGTCCAGCCAAGTCCCTCAAGATCAAACACCTCGACATAGCGTCTCGAGACTGCGCGGACAATATCACCCGGTCTTGTTTCGTCGTCCTCATTTAGATCTTTCCACAGTTGATCCCTCTTCTGAAGACCCCCGGCTTTGATGTCTTCTCTCTCACATCCTTTACAACGTCCCGCACAGTCATCAACCAGATACAACACCTCCAATCCCTTTTGAATCGTGGAAGCAAAGAACGTAATCTCCTCGAAACCCATCTCTCCATATAATCCCGTCGCCCACGTTTCTGTCACGTCGATAGCAATCCTCTTAGCCCGTTGTAGAGTAGACGCCATCTCAGTCGACCACTGGCTCTGAAGCATCTCCCCGATCGGCGGTGGACAGAGTAGTGTCTCGGTAGCCAACTCAGTATGATCGACTGGATATTCTCGGAAACGTAGCATGAGCACATCGGATGTTGGTATTGTGATCTTTTGCGCCCGGCCGGGAAGGTGTATTGTGTTCGCCTCTTGTTTCGCCTCGATGTTTCTTGTAATCTCATACGCAGCGCGGTTAATGAGCCGTGAAGATGTCGTGACGCGATATATGCTTGGATCAAACACGCCATGCTCTGACTCGAAGCGATCGAAAAACACCTGCTTCTTGTACTTATCGACCACTTCTTGCTTGGCTTCAGACTCCTTGAAGGCTTGTTCTGCACGCTTTTCGTCATCCAGTGAGGGAAAGCAGACGTCGAAGATGTGCATAGCAGGGTCAGAGGGAGTGTATTCCTCCCAGATTTGAGTCTGGAGCTCCAACGGGAGTCTAGTGAACTGGTGGAACTCCATGGTCGTGGGATTAAAGACTAATAAACGGCTTGTTCATTTAAACTACACACTCGACTCATTTTATAAGTGACGACCATGGTGTCTTATATCCATATCTCACCCAAGAAACATCCCACGTCAGCCAGACCTTACTTGGAATCATCCAAATATCAGCGCTGACACGCCCTTTGACAGAAGCATGTTCTGGATTGGGTGCTTTGACCTAACTTGGAATCATGTGGCGAAGGTGTCAAGTCAAGTGTAAGACGCGCAAGGATGCCAACACAGCAGAGTAGCATTTTATTCGTCAGTCCCGTCATCCCAAGAATAGCTTATTCGGCCATAATGATTACGTTTAACGTGTAAGCAGTTAAGTCATTGCCACTATGGCTCACGACATGGGATATCACTGGCCACATCATTGCCCGACAAGTCACGAGTAAACAACCACAAGCTTTCGGTTATCTATGAGACAATAACATTAGTGGGGATCATTCTATTCATCTTCTAGAAGAAACACTACCAGAAAGGTCCGTCTAACTGCATGCTCAGCCCTAAACAAAACAATGCAAGCATCGACTTTTCCCTCCCAACTCCTCCTCAACACCTAGAAACCATCTCCTCATCGCCTCTCAAAAACCCTCTTAATCTCACCAACACCAAACCCCATCGCAAGACAAAGCTGCAACTGAATCCGGCACTTGGGCGGATTAAGAAACCTTCCTCCAATAGCCCACTTCCCCAATCCATACAGATCATTCGCACCATCAACAAACCCAAACGCAGTTCTATAACTAGCGACCACGGGGACCATGGCTCCTTCTTCTCGTACTTTATTCATCGCTTCTCCTCCCTCGTTGGACCAACATCCTGCACCCATGCCAGCTAGTACGATTCCCTTTGCTCCACAGTCAATTGACTTTGCGAATAGCTTTGGTTCAAGCTCTGGATGTCCGCTTAGGATGTTGACTTTTGGAAGACCTTGACGTGGATCTAACCTGCTAATATCAAAGTGTCGCCAGCAGTTTGCTCTCATAGGTGGGTAGAAGAAGTTGGGCATCGAGTTCTCAAAGGTTCCAAGAAACCCCTGATCACCAGCCT
Source organism: Fusarium euwallaceae (assembly GCA_002168265.2). Lineage (NCBI taxonomy): Eukaryota > Fungi > Ascomycota > Sordariomycetes > Hypocreales > Nectriaceae > Fusarium > Fusarium euwallaceae. The sequence continues at coordinate 59,547 of NHTE02000038.1, forward strand.
TGAAGGCATCAACCCTATTAGCGTTCATCTTCGTAGTGAACCTAGCAGATCCGATACGGTCATTGAGAACAATCATCGTACCTCGTCCTTTAGCATCCTTACAGCTCGCCAGACGAACAGCCTCAAGAAGGTTCATAGGTCCATCAGGACTAATCGCCGAAGCAGGCCTCATAGAACCGACAACAACAACAGGTTTATCAGACTTTATCGTCAAATCCAGAAAGAAAGCCGTCTCCTCAATGGTATCCGTCCCATGGGTGACTACAACACCAGAAACGGCATCATCCATGAGATCCCTTTCGATCTGCTGAGACAGAAGGATCAGTATCTCCGAGTCTAGATCTGGACTACCCAGGTTGCAGATTTGTCTGCTGGTTATCTCTGCTACTTCTTTTAGCTCGGGGAGTCTTTCTATTAGCTCGTTGACTTTGAGGGTGCCGGGTTGGTATGTGGCTGTGGATGTGCTGTCGGGGGCAGAGCCGGCGATTGTGCCGCCGGTGGCGTAGACGACTACTGTACTCTTTGTAGGCATATTTTTGTGTGGTTTTTGTCGGGTATCGACAAAGGAGTTCGGTATCGAGGAAGATGGTTTGCTGTAATGTCAGTGACAGACGAGGTCTATCTATACATCTCCCAACTCAACCACTTCAAAGAACAACAATGAAACATCTTCATATTCAGCCATGTATTTAAATGTTCGATCTGGATGGCAACAAGTGTTCACCCTTAAAATCAGTGCACAAAAATGCAACGTTAGTGTTGAAAGAAAAAAAGTTGTGAACAAACACATCGTTCAATAAGCAACTTGGCCACCACAAGGCAAACTTGAACTTCTACCCAATAACCTCATCCACGATCGTACACGCAAACAATCGCCTCAAGGATCGTACTCAAGTTACACTCGAAGATGATTAAGACTCTACATTTAGAATGATACCTGCCTACCACGTTACTAGCGAGTTTACACAAGACCCATGATTGCTCACCAATCCCCCTCCCTCCCGAACAATAACTCTTCAACATCTTAAACATGACTTGCTAGCCATCAGCGGCTTCTGATAACTGCGGCTGAAGTCGCCTCCCCCCCCGAAGACGCCACGGAAACTCAAGAGGTCAATATTAAAGGGGATACAGAGTGTGACCCGGCCCACGCCGCTGCCACGAGGTCTTCACGTTTTCCCGGTAGTACTGCCCCCGATTCTAGACCTTTCTCCCCTAAGCATCTACTCAAGCTAAGAAGTAGTAGAAGTCATATGGTGAAGAGCAACACTCTTCGTTCAAGTTTGCTACAACAACAACTGGTCAAAAGGTAAGAAACAGTCTCACAATTTAACACCTTTTTCATCTCACAGGACATTTAAAAACATCATGTTAAAAACTCTTGTGTCGCAGACTTTTCATCCCGGCATGCCACGAGCTATCCACGAGGTCTGTCCTCCGAAAAAAATGCATGTGGTGACCCGTACAACATTAGCAAAAACTCCTCCTCCTCCCAAAAACCTGCTCATTACCAGACTGTTTAGTGTTGATGACCTCCTATTTATGGTCCAGCCTCCCCGTCTACCAACTCGTATTCTACCCTTTTTGTCTTCTTTTCGTTCTGGATAGGTCGATTGGCGCTTGTCGCCCTCCGTTGCACTACGCCGGCAACTCCATGTCACACATCCCGCTGACCTCTTTTAGGATGCGAAAATTGTCAAGTGAAGAGCCTCGGGACCGAGATGACTTCAGCCTCGTTGATATGTTCGTCTTCTGGTCCAAGGTTAGTAATCATCATCTGTAGCACCGTTGATCAAGCATAAAGGGTCCTTTTCCCCCTTTCGATTCTGTAGGTCCCTGACATGTTTGATGCTTCTCAGGCATATTCACTTGCATGATCCAGTATCTCACAGTTCCTTGCATAGATCACATTTGTCTTGAAAGTCCATAGAGTTTCTCAACCGCTTTGTGGACTATTCAACCCTCTTCCCTTTGTCTATCCAGACTAAACAACTCACCACATCAACTTACACACAAAGACATACCCTTCCCTCAACATATACTTCCCCATTCAGTCAAGACTTACTGTCATACACTCATCCACAATAAACCCTTCTCATTCTTCTCGATCCAGAGCGAACAACCTGACTGGCCAAATCACGCCACCCAGTCAGCTCTAGATCTCCCTCCTTCGTCTCGACTTGCCTGCACGAGACGAATCAACCCAGGATTCCCGAAACAAGCCCTTAATCCTCCCCGATCGCGGACTTCTTCTCAGCCCTGCTCGATCGTATCAGCTGAGCAACCTCCCGAGACACCACCACACCACTACCTTGTGTAACCACCTTCACACGCTGCTACTGCTGCCACCATGTGCATCGCCCACTACCTCCACTACCACCACATCCCCCCCTGCCCCCGCCCCGTGAGTTACCTCTGCCACTACAGCTACTGCGCCGCAGCCCTCTACGATCCCATCAGCGGCGAACCCCTCGCGCCCTGCGACGACATCTCGGACAGTTCCCCAGGCGGGGACATATCCAACCCATGCACCATGGGACTCTGCCTGATAAATCCCCGTTGCAAATCAGGAGCCTGTCGTCTTGAGGATCTCGGTGGTAGGTGGGTGTGCTGCGCGTGTGGGAAGGGGAGAAACTCGAGCTACCAGTGCCTCAACTACCAACCCACTGCCCCGGATACGTTCTGCTATCACCAGATCTGTGAGAACTGCACAGAGGACAAGACGTGATGAGCGTATCATTTCGAGGCCGAAGAATATCGGAGGGTGTATGTTCAAGTTCTAGGTGAGACATTTCAACCAGGGCGTTTATTCATCCGAAGTCCTTCAAAGAGGGGGGGGTGGAATATGCACATTTTCACACCATGGAATACTAATCATCCGTTCAAAACAGCCACAGAACGACTACAACATCTCTCTTCACACATTCTTTTTTGTTCTATTACCTATTTCGGGAAACGTTCCATCATTCAGTTCCATCACAGCTTTGGGTCTTGACCCTTCCAGATTCGTTCGTCACATAACCCTTCTCGGTAACTCACAAACACCTCGTCCTCCGATCTTTGTCCTCTTTTGCCAACTTGACGAGAATCGAGGGTTCCTCAAGCCTCATTTAAGAGCCCGAAAGCATGAATAACCGATAAGAGCAACTGTTACACACCCAACAAAAAAAGAGAACTCTCCATCTCAACATCACCCACGAGGCTCACGATGTTCCTGGTCAATGGATCCCAGACCGCCAACTCTGCATGGATAAGAGTCAAATCTTGGCTTCTGTTTTCGCGTTGGCTTGATACAAAGTCCGTGTTCCAGCTCTGATCATCTCCCGATCTCTCTTCTCCGTTCAAGAGTTTGGATCCCAGCCATGTCCGCCTTCGGGTTCTTTCCAATACGGTTCGAGTTGTGGTTATTGAGCCCGTTTTCCTTTTTTATCGATTTCTTTAGGATATTGAAATGGCAGCCGAAGAAGGGAGTAATGGGGTATCTTGAAAAAAGTATAAATGGCTTGTTTTCTTCATCTGAAGTTTTAGAATCATCTCATCAACCTGTTTTCTGTCATCTTGAGCATCTTTGAGTTATAATTTACTGCAATAACCTCAATATTAATTACTCAACTTTTCAGACCCTCATATCAACAATTACTACACACCACACTCACATCAAAAGTCTCACTCAAAATGTGCCATCAAGTCACCTTCCGCCTCGCCTGCGAGCACGTCTCTACGCACATCACCTACTGCCCCTCAGGCCTAGCTCGAGGCCGCAGAGCCTGCCCGGCCACCACCAAGCAGTCCATACCCTACCCTCCCCCCTCGGGCTACACGGGCTACACTCTCCCCAAGTGCCCCCTCCCGGATTGCCCCTTCGAGGCCAAGAACCAGGCCTGGGACTGCTGCTGGTGCGGCAAGACTTGGAATGTCGGCGGGAGGTGCAGCTGCGTCATGATTGGCGAGGGGGGAACGTATCGCTGCGAGCACATCTGCTGCAAGTCGTGTATGCCCTCCAGGGAATATTCCTCCTGAAGTTTTCGGTTGGATAGAAGGACAATACCCAGGACTAGGATGTGTCGAGTTTGGCTTAGTTCCGTCTAGTTAGCAGTAATAATCCAGAAGTTCCTCATCTTGGCTTACGGGCTACTGCCTTAATTACTTCATATATGCAGCCAACCCACAGTCGTCACTCTCGTATAGCCCTCTCAACACCAAGCTAAATGTCTGCAGTGAAAAGCAAAGACGCAAGTCTTCCTCTTTCCCGCCAATACCAGGCACACAATTTCCCTCTTACCTCACCGCCCTGTGATCACACATCTCTCCGACTACGCCGGATCTTGTCCTCGTGGCTTGTCCCATCTCCTCCCGAGGCTGACATGTCCCGTTGTACCAGATCCCGTCAGCCTGCATTGCAAGACCAGGGGGTCTAAATCGAGATGCACAGCTACACGGCCGAAGGGGGGGAGGGGGCTTCGATCGAGGTCTTGTGGACAGAGTTGTGCTCTCACCAAATGTAGAACTCGACGAGTTTCCTGGTGTCGTGTGAGGATATGTGTTTCTCTTAAACTCACTATATGATCTCAGTCCGTGAAACTAACAAGTACCTCGTTCAGCCTGATTCAAACTTTCATCACAACTCACAAATCTCACAGCCTGCTTTTCCTGCTCTCCCCAGTACCAGGCTCCCGGATCGATCTCGTCTCGCAGACCGCCCCCCCTCGTAGCCGCCCATCCAGCGGGGCATCTTTGTACTACCCAAGCACACACAAAAGCATCCATTCACGAAGCGCCTCGTCACCTTCCGCCCGCGGTGCACATTTTCTTTTTCCCAGATCACCGTGGCGTCCTATCAATGCCCCCGGAGGACCATGGCACAAACTCCCCTCGAGCACCCGAGACATTGGAAAGGAAACACGCACGCCGCATCATCGGAGGGCAAAGCAACCTCCGATGATGCAGCGCCGCAGGACCACGATCTTGAGAGAGAGCAGCCACTAGATTCAAGGGCTAGGGTGGTGCAGGACGCCCCCCCAGCCTGCTTGAGGGTGTTGAGGGTGGTGTTCGTCGTGGATGGGGTTGAAGTGGGTTTGGGTCTCGAGAAGTGAAAATTGCTTCGCTGATGAGATTTCGAAGCCGAGGTCGTCGAGGTTCGATCTACGCAGATGGATAGGTTGCTCTGGATCCTAGATCCTGGTGGGTGAGTTGACGAGGTGTATAAATAGGGGATGAGTGAAGCTGCTGTTGATGGGAGTTGTTCTTGTTTGCTGTATTCCATCTCATTCTTCTTACTTCAGGGCCTCAACTTGTCTTCCCAGCTTCACCTCACCTTCTTGGCTTCATATCAAGCTTCTTGACCTCGTCTCACCTCCATATACCTCTTGCCAACCTCCTAAACCCCATATCACATCATATATCCCCTACCCAGATCCCATCTCAACTCACAACATGTGCCACGGCCATCCTCGACACCACCCCTGTGCCCACACGTCCATCAACTGGCACTACTGCCCCTCTGCCCTCATCGACCTCGAAACAGGCTACGAGACTCCCTGCTCCAACATCTCTTTTGCTGCCGCCCAGCCCACCACCTCTGACTGTCCCCTCCAGAACTGCCAGTTCAAGAGCAAAGGGGGCAGCTGGACCTGCTGCTCGTGCCGCCAGGGCCCAAACACTCAAGGATGGTGCACCATGCCCCTGAGCCGTCTCGAGATGGATCCCGAGTCTTATGCTGTCGAGGCTGTTGAGACGACTTGTGATCACGGCTGCTGTAGCAAGTGTATCCGATATGGTAAGCCTCTCTCTTACCTCTCATCTACCAACTCTAACACATCCAGGCTCGAGTCGCGATCCAACACCCGACATGACGTTCCCGGAGATGCGTAAAGGCTCGGCATCCCGCAAGTTCGGATACAGCAACGCCACAAAGTCGCATCGACGCGGCTCGGCCTTTTCGCTCATCGGGGGTTTTCCAGCCGCCGCGTCCGAAGAAGACTCGACTCCATCCCCGTCGACGTCCAAGTCAAGCTCGGGAGGCTCGGGGTACAAGATTGACTTGGAGTATACCTCTGGCAAGACCAAGTCTAGCAAGAAGAGACACAAGTCTAAGCGCTGATGATGATGACGGATGTGAGGGGTTGGGTTAGGTTCTGTACATTCGAGTCTTTTGTAGAACTGAAATAACATTTCGTCTTATCCTTTGTGTATCACCAAATGTGTGCGACAACACCGGGTATAAGAACAAGCCATACCATGAAACATCTCCGGTTCTCCGTTCTCGGGCTTTTTCTTTTCGGTCTTTGACAAGATCAACAAAACAACACAGTCAAAGCACTTTTTCTCATCTCCACCCAAATGCCTCCTCACCAACTCTTCTCACCAACCAAGAGCCCACCAAAACATACAAGCTACTTCCCTCTCGCGATAGACTTTTAGCCACAGACGTCCGAATCAGTCCACCTTGGGGTCCGAGATGCATCAAAGCGAACATTGTTGGCTATGCCAGCTGCCGAGGACGCACCCACTGCCGAAGGAGGGGAGGGGGATGGACGGACGCTTTCTTCAAGCGGGATAGTTTGCCAAAGTCACATCGATGCTTTCCGACCGGCGGGTCGTTGATCTCTTCTCAACAGCTGGGAGATAGGCCACGTGCTACGTCTGCATGGAAGAACCAGGATCTGGCTCGTGGTCTCCTCGTGCGTTTGACCGCGGGGGGAAGGGGGGCTGGCGGGTTACTGTATGATTTGACAGGACAGCCAGCGCCTGAGACGAGAAGTTTTGGGGGAGGGGGGCTGATCAAATCAGGGACCAAAGGAAGGACGACACAAAAAGAGGCCGGACCATGATGATCCCGCGAGAGAGCGGGCTGAAACGTCAGCCCATTCATTGCCCTCCAAAAGGTGTGACTCTGGCATTTCTCCTCTAAAAGCTGATGATTCGTCTAGAGTTGTAGAGAATGACGGATCGTTTATGAGAAGAGGCTCTGCTTTGCTTTGTTCACTGCAACTCTACCCCAAGCGAGTTGAAGCCCGATATTTGCTCCTACTCTACCCGAGTTATCTCAATGAAGCAAACATACGACTGACCCTCGTTTAGACTAAAAGATGTGCTTTGTCTTTTTCTGAGACATGCCATCACAAAATCTTAGAGGCGGATCGACCATCCACCGGAATTAGCAGCCCATCCCGCAAGGCTAAGGCGGCGCCTTTTTTGTTGGTGTTGGATGACGAGAGTGAGCGAGCGGCAGCCCCGATGGCGCCTCGTTCGAGACGAGACCGACCCAGATGGATCCGGAGTTTTGATGGTCTTGTCTTGAAGTGAGATTGGGTTTCTAGAGTAAAAAGAGACAGCTGGGCTGAAATGTTGTTAGCTGTAGCTAAAGGCTGAAAGGCGAGCTATTCCCGTGCTGATCAACCTCGAGATGGACTAGAGTATAATTGTTCAACATTGGATCTTTACTCTGGTCGTTGGTTGTACAAACCTCGACCTGAATGGCCTCCCTTGCCTGTTTATTCATTTCCACATTGTAATGCGGGTCTCGTTTTTTTTTAACTCTTACCACCCACTCACACGCACTGCAAGGGCATGAACATCAACAAGAAAAGAACAACACGAAGAAATGTTGATCATTGTCCCAATGTTGCGTTGAAGGCATCACCGTCACAAACCTGCCAGTCACCACCACGCACCACCCTCGTCTAGCGCCCCAATTCAACAGATCAAGCAAGCAAATCGTCATTCAATCACCATGATGCTACAGTAACAGTACAGTAACATTCACACTCCTGCTTCTTCCCAGATCCAAGGCGTGCGGCAAGGTTCATGGCTCCCACGCGAGTGGCGCACACCCAGCTCCAGGCATTGGCTAGATGGCACACGAGCAAAAGCTCGGAGTGCCAGGCCCCCGGGGGCCAGATAGAAAGTCAAATGGGGGAGCGGGAAGCCGTGTAATGTTTAATGTTTCGTCGGGTTGAGATTCTCATTCCAGGGCATTTCAAGATTTGATCAACTACTAAGTGAGAAAAAAAGGTAGACTCTTACCCCACGAGGATAAACCAGACCAGAGTGAGTGTGTGCATTCCCCCTGAACCTGGACTTTTTTTTTTTTGAACCCCTGGAAGACGAGACGTCGGTGCTTTGAGGTACAGTAGCTACAGCTTGCACACCCTCAGCTTTCTTCCCCCCTCCCCGGCTAAGAGGCCACGAGTCCACGAGGCGCCGACGTGGAAGGATTGACCAATCAATGAGTTGACTCTAGCGGGTGATCACCGAGGCGTCACTTGATGATGGACGAGCGGATACAGTTTCAATACATTACTGACCCAGAAAAATAAGTCCAATATTGAAAAAAGATTGAAAGCTGAATAGCTTCCTCTTCTAGACCAGACCCTCTCAACAAACGCCATGCCCTGGGCTGCAGTGCTCGGCCCCGCCCGGGGTACATGATGTGTCTGTGTCTGTGTCTGTCCTCTCGTCTCGTTCTCTTCAGGGGCCATGCACTCTCCACTCCTCCAACACCATCACCATCACTCACTCTGCAATCGTGCCATCCAGAGCAAGACCCCCCGGTCTATTTTCTGAAACTTGGGCTTACCAGTGTACCTTGCTCGGGCACTTCTTCTAGAGAGAAGATCGGCTTTCATCTCATCCTTCTGTAATAATAGCGCCCGCCGCCATCGTTGCACCTTTTTGACAGCCTTTCTTTCGAGTCTAATAATATTTGGAATAATCCTTTCAAGTGACTTGTACTTCAGCCGTACCATAGCCTACCATCCAAGTACCACCCTTGACAAAGTGGAAGGAAAAAAAACGACCTTGAGGTAGTACTGTACCTCAAAGTAAG
>NHTE02000038.1:68473-173256 GCA_002168265.2 Fusarium euwallaceae
CCTCGAGAGTGTGCACCTTACGCACGCGCAGCGCACGCACACACGCGCTGAGACCCAAGACCCAAGACCAGACCATCCATGACCATTCCCGTCCCGTCTCATCTTCGTCCTCTCTCTCTCTTGTCCTGTTCTCTTTAATCTCCAAGTCTCCCACCACCCCCTGCTCGCCATTTCTTTTTACTCCATCCTTTGCCCAATTTCTTTTTCGTGCCCGTTTTCCCTCTCCATCTCCTCCTCTGTCGTCGTCCGCTATAACCTGACACCAGACAGACACCAGACCACGCCCAACTCGATCAAGCTCCGATTCCACACCGTCGCGCACCAAAACAAATACTTACTATAACTCCCCCGATCCATTCAAGCAAGCCTTGGCTCACCATACCATAACCTTACCAAGCCTTGCCTGTCCGGTCCCTCTCGCTCCTCCGAACTATCGACTCATCCGCGCTGTCCATCGCCTCTACCTCGACTTGAACTTCGCTCAATCACTTCCGTTTCATACTCGTCGCTAGTATCCGCTCCGCTTCTTCTTCTCTTCCTCTCTACCCAAGTCAGCGTAGTATCGCGCATTGTCCACCATCATGCCTGCCTCCTTGGACTCTTCCCGGCCCATCATGGCCCCTTCGGTACGTTACGTCCTCACTTCTCACCCCCTCTCCTCTAGGTTGTTTCGTCCGCCTGGCCCTGCCCTGTTCCCCCCTTCACACCGGGGGATCCGCTGTCTGCCCACCGCGGTGTTTGAGGACGCGAGCAAAATCAACTGTTGAGATGTGACTGATTGTCACATCTTTGTTTGCTTTCTCCAGCCGCCTGGTTCAGCTCGTCATCAACGTTCTTTGTTCCCTGTCTGCCTAATACCCAATACCCTGTCATATACTCTCTTTCTTTGTGCTATATCTCTCCTGTTTCACTGTCGCAACCCCCTTCACACCTTTTCACTCTTCAAAACCAACTTGAACCCTCACACCATCTCTCAACATGGCCAAACCTCTTCCCTGGTCCTCTTCCCACGCCCACTCCCAACCCAGCCGTCGCAAGCAAGATCAAAAGCAAGATCAACCAGCAGCTGACCCTTCCAAGAACCGCAACTCTGTTCGCTTCAGCACCTACAGCATGGCTCCCTCGTTCGCTCCCACCGTCCAGACCACCGATTCGGCCCACGCCGAGATCCGCGACATCGCCACTGGCCTCGATCGCATGGAGAACAAGGCCCTCACCTCTCAGCGCGTCGTCCTCACCGATGAAAAGACCGACACCATGAGCAAGCTCGCCCTGGGCGCCAAGCTCGAGCGCGCTCTCGACAGGAGGATGGTCGGTCAGGACGCCGTCATGCGACCTCGCGGTCAGAGCCTCAACGAGAAGCTCAGCGAGAAGGTTGAGTAAAACCTCTTCCTCTCGCGGGCTTGAATATATATGCCTCGATTAAGCAAAACTGCCTCTTGTTTCCTACTCGAGACCAGCGTTTTTTTCCTCGTTTTTCGCAAAGGCATACCGCTCTGCTCCTCAGCTTCGGGCACCCATCGCAAACCATCCGCATTGGCCCACGACCATCAGCCCAACTCCAGGGGGGGAGAACAAAGGACAAATCCACACCACTTTAACCTCCCCCCTACCAACCAAACTATACCACCCGCCACAAGCCTCCTTTTTTTTACGAATACAGACCCCAAACTCAAGGATACGCACACCATGAAAGACAGTTACTGTTTTCCTATTTTTTAGTTTTCTCTTATTTTTAATGGCATGTCGGGGATGGATAAACAAGGGAGGAAGGGGGAATGTGACATGGTGCCGAAAGCCCAGGACTTCTACCGAAGATTCCGGAGTTGGTTGGAATGAAATCAGGGAAGCAAAGGGGGGGTGTGACCGAGAGGGATATACACGCGAGTTTATTCTTTTCCGTCATGTCGCCAAAGCAAAAGAGCCAGGCGCAAGGGAAGAAAGAAGGAGGAGCAAAGGGGCGGCGGCGGCAAGAAGTGTACGATTACCCATGTATTTTGGCGGATATCATGTTGTTGTTGTTTTTCGCTTTACTGCGTCCTTTTTGCCCTAGTTACCCCCCCATGCCGAGAAACACGGCCGTCAAATCAGTCTTCTTTATTGTTTTCTGCCATGGATGATGGGTAGCTTTTGTTGTGTAGAAAGTGGAGGTGATGCACCTGGATCCTATAGAATTGAAGAATCAAGGGCTCTTCGCATTGGCACACGACATGACTCCCTGTGAACGAAGTCAGTTGCCTATTGAAGTATTCGGGGGATGTTTGCATTAACATGGAATTATTCTGATACGGACGTCAGCTTGTAGGAAATCTGGTCGTGCTGAGGGATCAGGGGTTCCTTCGCATTGACTTGAACGAAAACGCTTTGATACAGACACAAACCAACTGTAGGGACCTGGTTGCGTATTGAACCAAGGGGATCCCATCTATGGAAAAGCTGCATGGACGAGAGAACCCGAAAGTCCAAGGCAAATACTGGCATCTCCCTGTGAGAAACGTCCTCAGCATATGTTGGATCTCATAGGGGCCTTTTTGCATTGTCATTAAGGCATTCTGAAGACGTGTTTAACTCCATGCGAAGAGCAGTTACGTAGGAAGAAATCACAGACTCCATTTCATTGACATGGAAGCCATGTGAATATATCAAGACCAGTTGGAAACAGAGTGGTACGCTGTGAAGAAATAGGTATTCTTTCGCATTGACATGAAAGCATTTTAACAGGCATAAAACTCCCTATAAAAAAAGACACGGCAGAAACAACAAGCCCCATTACCCTCAACATAAAACCCGCATTCCGTCATGCCTTGAATGTGGCATACCCAGGCTGAGACATCTTTCGGTTAATATCTCGCCCTCTCTGTACCTGCAGATGGTTCACGGACATCCCATCCATGTCTCAGGTGAACTGCCGAAGCCATCTCCATCTCAGAGCCAAACAGTCACACTCAACCTCGACGTTCAAAATCATGCCTGTTCCTTCTCAATCTTTCCCTCGACATCCTTGAGCAACTGCACAAGCTCAGCCTCCTCACCCTCAACCTCAAGACCCCTCTTGACCCAATCCCTCGCCTCCTCCAACCTTCCCATCTCGCTCAGACACCTTCCCCTCCTCCACCAAGCCTTGGCGTTTCCAACCCACCTCGCCTCGACGCTCGCGTGAGCATCCACAGCGCCCTCAGCCCAGTTTTGCAGCGCCATGTGCGCCTGCGCCCTGTTGGCCAGCAGCGAGCTGACCTCCTCTCGCACAAGGGCCGCGGGCTCCCACATAGGTCTCGTCATAGCCATCTGCAGGCCGAGAGTATAAAACTTAATGGCGTCGGCGTACTTGCCCTTGCGGTACTCTGCGTTGCCCGAGTCGCGGAGCTTGGTCACGTTGGCTGTGCGCTTGGGGTTGACGGGGATCGGAGGTGGAGGAGCTCCAGATGGTGTCTCGAGGTTGAGAAGCGAACGGTGAAGAGCATTAAGAGTCTCGAGTTCGGCGGCGAGGGCGCGGGATGGGTTGTGTGACGAGATGGACTTGGATTGAGGGTCCATCTGAAGAGGGAGAAGATCAAAGTGTGTAAGGTCCGACATGGTGACGGATGTATTTTGTTGTTGCGTTGCGCAGATACTGTTTCTTATACTGACGAATCGCGGGTATCTCTTGAGTCTGTTCGTAAAAGAGCGACTGTGTTGCGAGGGCGCAAGGTGGAAGAAGCGTGGTGTTTGAGGTTTGTCTGTCACTCTCCCGTGGGCGCTGCAGGTAATAAGTTGATGTTTAGGACACCTCACTTAAAGTTCTTATCTTATCTTAGCGGCACATGACACCCCTCGCGGCCACCTTGCCTTACCCTGGAGATTCACATGAACCACCTCTTTCGACTAATGGCAGGACAATTTCTAGCTCTGGCATGTCAATTGCTTGTATTTATTCACATTCATTTCCTATTTATGTCGTCAGGTTAAATTTCTGGTGATCAATGTTTTATTGCTGTTGGTATTGTCGTTTAAACACAAAAACTTGTGCGCTATTTCATGATGAATCATTATTATAATGAACAAACCGCCTCTACCACTCATTACGACTCTTTACACCTTAATGAACTCACAGTTCGTCCAACAATAGTCGAATAATAGACGTCCCTGCGCGAGATACCCATATTCAACAACCTCGTCTCCATCTTATGGACCTTGATAGACCCCATCATGCCATCAATCACACAAATCACCATGACATGACGTCTTCACCTCGCTTCACTTTATTACACAATTCACAGCGTTCACAATGCATTTCGTCGTATATACCACTTGATCAAACAAGAACCTTTCCTTTTCTACTCCTAGTGCAAAATGCGAGACCCTGTCCCGATGTAACAAGCACCTCCCTTCACCATCCCCTTGAACCCGTCCGCCGAACTACTGGCGTCCTTGGGTGATAGATGAAGAAGAGACATGACAGATTCCAAATGAAAAAAACCCATATGACGCCCCGAAACGAATTCCCATCGTTAGATCCTCATAATGACAAGAGTGCAAAAATCTCCGCACATAGTCTCTCTCATCCTCATGCATTCATCATGTTGATTCTGGGTTTCTGTGCTTTATTTTTCTTCTCTTGGGGTGAATGGGGGTTCCAGACGACGGGACTTCATTTAGAACATTTTTGGGGGAATCGACATCCTCTCTCCTCAAGCCGCCCTTGCCATCACTCAGCAAATCAAGTAAATCCCTTTGTTGAACCGCCGCGCCAATCTAACGAAACGCACGAGAAATCATGGTGCCAAGTTTTACCTAGACCGGCAAGAACCTAAAGTCGAGGGATATGGCTGGCTTAGTAGCCAAAGGCAGCGAGGGCCTTGGTGGTCTCGTCCTTGACAGCGGCGGTCTTCTTGGCGTCCGAGAGTTGTCGGGCAGCAATCTTCTTGCGCTCGTAGTAGGCCGCGGCCTTGGCCTTTCTTCGGTCCTCCAATCTGTAGGAATGTCAGCTTCGGTTCCTTGGTCTGCAGACAAAGTACAAAACGTACCGGCCAACAATGTCCTGGTACTTCCAGCCAACCTCGTGGCTCAGACGGCCAACGGTGCAGTACTTGCGGCCGGGCTGGAGTCGGAGAACACGGAGAGCCTGGGGGACGACCATCTTCTTCTTCTTGTCGTAGGGAGGGGGGACACCCTCAAAGACCTTGAGGCGCTCGAGAGCGGCGGCACCACGGGCAGTCTTGTGGGGGATCATGCCACGGACGGCCTTGTAGAAGATTCGGGAAGGAGCACGGAAGTGGAAAGGACCTGGTTTTGGGATCAATGACTGCATCTCGACACTGGGAAGCGGTTCTTCTCACCTCCGCGGGTGGGGTTGTATCGGGTGATCTTTCGGAGGTGGGCGTGGTACTTGACTGTTGGTATCATCAGCTTGTGTCCTGGCTCGTCGTGGTGGTGGTGGTGTCCGGTGGTGGTGTTCGGCCACAGATCGGAGTTGTGCGTCGTGGGGTAGACATACGCTTCGCGCGGAAGAACTCGCCAGAGATGTTGAGAGCCTCGCAACGGACGACAACAATCTTCTGGCCGCTAAGGAGCTGCTTGGCGACAATAGAGGCGAGTCGGCCAAGGAGATGGCCCTTGCCATCGATGACGACCTAGAAGACGCACAAAGGTCAGCGAAATGCACCTTTAAATATTCCCATGTGAATGCAGCGGGCGGGCGTCGAGTTCAAAGCAGAAGCTGGCGCTGGAGTCTTGGAGATCCCGCAGCATCCTCAATCCATTCCCAGCGCCTGCATCCTGCCTCTGCCCTCGACCCGTGGTCGCATCACCATGGTTGTGTGCGGTAGACTTTGAAGGTTACTCACAACCTGCTCGAACGTCGACATCGTAACCGTCTTTTCTGGGGGAATTAAAGAAAAGGAAAAGAAGGGCAGCTCAGACGACGGCTAAGACAAACAAATCCTCGAACCTGGCCGGCGAGAATCTGTATTTCCTGTGCTGCTGGGGTTAGTCGGTCCCTCGAATGTTGGGTGGAAGTGGTCGCGATATGATTGACGTGCGAAAAATCCAAGGACCGCTTGAGGGCTCGTTGTGCCTTTGGATCAAAATACGCTAGCCCCATACGGAAAGGGCGTGATTCGGCAGAAGCGGTGCTGGATGTGCTTAGGGTTTAGAGACCTAGAGGTTTGGTGCCGAAAATTTACCGAGCGCGGGCACGCCCTTCCCACAAAGCTTGAAATGGATCTCGGGCATCCGGGGAAAGTCGGTGATTTGGCACGTGACCTCGGTGGTTCGTTCCGACGGCGGATGGGTAAGGGTTATCGTCACGGATCAGGAAATCTGGAGATGAAGCGAAAGGTGATCTAGATTCAAGTGGTCTAGCCAAATCCCAAATGGTTGATTAAAGAAAAGAATACAATCTGTCCAGGCTTTCTATCTTTGTCATAATCGTCAAGGCCGTCGAATCTCCTTGGATCTATTGTACAGCTTGTTCTAATGAGAATAGCAAATGACAAACGAGCATCCGCATATCCATCCAGTTTAACGCCAAATGCACTTGAGACTAGACAATCTTCTGGGCCTCTAACAAGGCCGTCAACACTTCTGAGCAGGAAAGTTCAGGTTATGAGTCCTTTGCAACATCCAGTTGCTTTAGTGTCTTCTGGACCTGCTGGACCAGCTCCTTTCTCCGGGCCCTGACCTCTGCAATACCCTCGCTCTCAATGCCGTCAAGCTTGAGCATGATGTGTTGCATGATGGACTCTGAGACCCTGCGATGGTCCTCCTCTCGCCTCTTGGGGTCGGAGGGGGGTGCCTCGATGTAGTCGGTGCAAAGGGGCAGCCACTTGATCTGGAATTCGACAGCGAGATCGTCCAGAGCCTTCATGGGACCGCTGGTCGCTCCAGAGGACACAGGCGGCGCAGGAGGTGATCGAGGCTGATCAAACGTAGAGGTACTGTCGCGAGGGCTGCTTGCTGACACGGAATCACCGTCGCTGGTGATGCCCTTCTTCTTGTCACGCTTCTTTCTGCGACGGCGGCTTTTCCTGTCTTCTCGAGGTGCATCAACAATCACCATCTCCTCGTCGGATGGGCTGCTGATATCTTCAATCTCGGGAATGACCGCCATCAATTCACTGTTGTTTTTGACGCCATAATCTCGAACTGGCGCCATGGGGTCCTTGAGCTGCTTGCCCTTGTATAGGAGCTTTATCCGTGAGGTTCCCCGCACAGGAAGCTCCATCATGAGAGCGACCCGGTCCTTGACATCTATCACCCGCAGCTTTCCATCTCCGATTGCATACGCAGGAAAGTGCGCCGGATACGTCACGCCCCTGTTCTTGATCAAAAGGACATCGTCTTCGGGAGCTGGCGGGGCGGCCGAATGAGATCTGGGATAGTACTGGGCGTCGGTCACATCATCCAGATCTTGGGAAGTGATGTAGCTAAAGTCATCGTCGGTGACGGCGGGCACACCGCCAGGGACGGAACCGTAGGGCGAAAGTTGTTCGCGGCTGATAGACCAGCCGTATCTCGACATTGTCAGGGGGACGGCGAGCAGGACGGCGAGGCTGCTGTAGACTAATGTTGGAGGGACACCGAGAGTGCCAGAAATATAATCGCTCGAATCTTGAAAGGCAGACGAGAGATTAGCCAACGCCCCGTTGAGGTAGGACGTGACGTTTTGTAAGGCACCGGGAGATGCCACGATTTCTTGGGCGGAATCCACCTTGTTCAGTCGGTTCTAAGGTGACCCCGAAGAGGACACCCTAGAGGCAAATGGGGATACAAATGCAGTTAATTGACCAAGGTCATGGACAGGAAGCGAGGTCAAGGCAGGGCGGTCGGGTCGAGAGGACGTCTGTTCAAGGCGGTTCTCTGTGATCGACCGTGGGCTGATGTGGAGCAGGTGGGCAGCGCGCGAAGAGGACAAAGGGTGGCGGCAGCGGACGACGATCACGACCCTTGGGGCCAGGGTCTTCCCAGCGATGCGACCTGGGCGACCAGTGTCGAGGGAGAGTTCCCGCTGGCGGTGCGCAACGCAGTGAGTTGGCAGCGGGGAAGCCAGACAAAGCAGGCAAGGCAAGGCAAGCAAGTAGGCGGGCAGGTCAGGTAGCGCAGGCGGACAAGGCGTCAGTCGGTTTGACAAGCGTCGGGGCTTTGGTTCTCCGGTGACACTGTGAGGGGCTTGGCCGTAATACGTCGAGGTCAGGCTGCAAGTATGTACCTCTGTACAGCGTAGATTCGTATGCGCGTGGTGAATATGTGTGATGATGATGCAAGTCGCAAACCGGGCAGCTTGGGGATGCGGGCTGGGGGCTCAGCGATTGGTCGAGATGCAGGCGGGAGGGGACGGGAGATGCTGAATCTTGGATCGTTTTGGATGTGCAAGTAGAAAGCAGATGCTGCAAGTAGTCCGGATCTACGATGAAAATCAAGGAGCCGTTGTTAGTTCGTGATGATGAGAGGTCGAGATTGGTAGAGATAAAGAAAGGGTCGAGGCCAGATTTCTAAAAATTGAAACATTCAGCCCAGGGCCTGGTTAATCTCGGGCAGCCAGAGCCGCACGGAGGACCCGACGCCTCCTTCCAGGTTCATGGCCTGACAATTGGCAATCGAAACCTGGGGGAAGACGTCGGGCAGTTCTAGCGGGAGAGCCCCTGAGGGTCCAGCACGTTCAGGGGCCCGGTATTTATCCAGAAGGCGCTAGATGGCCCGAGGCCGGGGCGTCAAGCCCTGGAGAGGACAGCGTTTGATTCCAACCAAATCTGAGAGGCTTACTCAGCCCCGAGGCCCGGATTGGAAGCAATTGCATCATCGCTTTTCCGTCCGAAATCCCATGGAATCATCCCCCAACGCCGATATTCCAAATCTCTTGCACTTGAAGCCCATGACAAATCACCCCGATTTGCCTCTTCTTGCCGATATACTCATCGTATCCTCTAACTAGGTTCATTATCGCGCAATCAATCACTGAGGCTCCCTCTGATAAATAAATACCTCGCCGCCCTCTTCTCCTCTGCCCCGCTCTCACAAGACAAAGTAAACCCCATCCATGAACTTCTTCCGTTCATTCTTCCACCGCGCACCCAGTCCCGGCACAATGGCAGAAATCTCTCAGAAGGTTCAGCAAATCATTGACGACAACGCTGTTGGTATGTTGAAATCCGTCCCGTAATGGGCGCTGTGGGGCGCATGTATTCGTGGATGGTAGCTAACATCCTTGTTCGCAGTCGTCTTCTCAAAGTCTTACTGCCCCTACTGCAGACAGACCAAGAAGACCCTAGACGATCTTAACACCGTCTATGAGCTCCTCGAGCTTGACCAGATCCGTATGTTTTCCTCTTGATCAAGTGAACGAGTCCTAACAGCTGCAGCCGACGGCTCTGATATCCAGGATGCCCTCGAGGTGATCTCTGGCCAGCGCACCGTTCCCAATGTCTACATCAAGCAGAAGCACATTGGCGGTAACTCGGATGTCCAGAGCTTGAAGTCTGCCGGAAAGCTCCAGAACCTGCTGAAGGAGGCGGGTGCGGTGAAGGCGTAAGGACCAGCTGCTCCTGTTAGACATGAGCAAGGAGAGCTGATGACCCCCAGAGCCAAGCTATAGATGCTTGTAGATTATAGATATACGATGGGGATACCACTTCCACCTGGTGTTGTGTGTACCTGCAAAAGCAGATGAGTTGAATTCATGAAACCTTCGACCTGACTCGTCGAGTTGTGTCTTCCTAGTGATACATGTCTTTTGCTGTCCATAACGTACACCTCTTCGTGATGACTGCTCTATATAACTTGTGTGGCAACAGTGCCAACAGGTCTCTCAACAAATTCCATGACGCCATTGATAATGTTCCGTCTAGCCTCCTCTGACGCAACCTTCTTGCCAGCGAGGTAGTTCAGCCAGAGCAGCCTCGACAGTCGCTCATCACTCAGGCTTCCCATGACGCTCTTCTTTGGCGTCTTAAAGTCACCACTGTTGTAAGTGAGCGTCAATGTCCCTGATGCGTCCCGGACGAGGAGCAGTTCCTTCTTCTTGAGAACCAAACCCCTCTGGAACATGTGCTTGAACGTCTTCATGGCAGTTCCAAAAGCCTCATCGTTGTACTCGGAATCTCGAGGCGTGCGAGCTTGGATGGCTCTGACGAGACCGTCACGCATGTGAGGAAAGTCTGTGTCCCGAACGGGGGTAATGCGGAATGCCGTGCGGCATCCGGCATCCTTCAGGATTGCATTCCATGTCTCCTCGCCCTCGGTGGCATCCTCAAGCGCCTTGCGCAGGGCCTCTTTCTCCGACGGAATCAGAGTGGTGGCTAGAGGGTTGATCTTCTTAACGAGGTAGTGCTGCAGCTTCTCAATGTCTTGAGTAGCGACGTAGAAGCCAACCACATACACCTCAATGCCAATAAAGGTTACTGTCCTCGTTCCCAGACCAACCAATGTGAACTCGGTGCCTTTCTTGTCAGTAACCGCAGCCGCAATTGGGCCAGGGGCGCTTTGAGGCGGGGCAACCTCTTCGATGTTTATCGTCCGAGGATACAACTTGATGGTGGTGTTTCCAGTGGGAACAACCTCTTGACCATCTTCGTCATGAAGCACCACCTTGCGCTTTTCGCCCGCTTCAGTCTTGAAAATTTCTGTTGGTATCGGCGCATCGCACTTGACAGCCCGCTTCTCTTTCTCGCTCTGGACATCGATGGCTTGCTTGAGCTTCCATGCTGTGTAAATGAAGGAAACGATACCAGCGATGGCACCAGCGGCTAGGAAAGCAGTGCGGTTCTGCTCGTAGTCTCTTCGCTTCGCATTGAGGTGATTCACGTCCAAATCATCGACCAGGCGGTTGGATTGACGCTGAGAGAACATGGTCCGACGGGATGCCCGGGCGATGGCGCATTGCGTCCGAGCTTGCGCTCGAAGCGCGGGACGAAGAGTCGAGGGACGAAGCATGACGACGCTCGGGGACGGTAAAGGAGGGTATCTATTCAATGTTTGACAAGAGATCAAATCAAAAACAAACCATCGAATGGAAAAAGAAGGGCATGGAGGTTGTTAGTGATGATCTGAAAGTGCAACCAAGATCCGACAAGCTACGGGCCATGGCGGGAAAACGTCTGATCCGGTCGCTGCCCCACATGATGCCGTTATCTAATCACCGACGCAACTACGTCAGAGTCACCATCATGAGCATCTTTCTTACCCTGGAGTTGGGCATCGAAAAGTAGTTGAGGCAACAGTTGAGATTTAAACGGGAGAGAGATGCCATATCACATGGATCTAGAGAATGATTATTTGTATCTTAATCAGTTGTGTCCGCATTGAATGTAGTGCAGAAAGGCTGGCGGGGTCACTTGTTTATAGAACGTGTTGATGACACTACAACGTGACATTCTCCGCATTAAAGAGTCATCAGTAAAGACGAGAACTCTTTAATTGGCATCATCAGCCCAAGGGTAGGAGGGGATCCTAGACAGTTAACAAAGGGTCCCATGTCATACCTCAATTCGGGCCCTTTTGCATGATCCTCAGGTATTACCGTCATGGACTCCCTCTCTATAGTACATGCGCCGTATTGTGGCTGGAGAAACAGGGTTGAATCCAGACGCTCCTGGCCGTTTTCCTCAAGCCTTCCATGCGAACCAGAACTCCTTTTCATGTTCCATGGTGTATTAATGGCTGACGCCACTTCATTGTTCAGACCTCTTGTTGAAGCGCCCCCAATAAGCCTATTTCTGACCTCGACGAATTACACTTCTACATACCTATCAGATATTACTATATCCCTCTCCGTCTCCCCCGCAGTCAACGTGATCAGTCGCGACCTGAACACGCGATCCAGCCAGCAAGACACTCTGCATTCCTCGCATTCATCCTCACGGTCCTCATCAAGCTTGTCACTCTACAGAGTCACATCCAAGTCAAGACCCGCAAGCGCCATCCCCCTGATCTAGAGAGAAGACTCCCGCCTCAACCCCACTACGGCCATCCCCGCGACTAGCAGACAAGGCCTGAGCCCGGGCTGGGATCATCTCGATAGGACGGGATCATCTGGGGACCACTTCGTCAACGCGCGCAGAGTGCAGAGTCTTCAGAGGCTTGCAGCGCTTACAGTGGGCTCCAGCGCATGATCGCGCGAATTTACAGGGCGCATCTGCCAAATCAAGGACCCAGATCCCTCCATCGCGACTGAAACCAAGGAAATAAACACAGACGCCTCCCCTGTCCTTGCGGGTACTTGCAGAGTCCAGCTTCCACCTGCGCCAACACAAGTACTTTGCTGGCCACCGTAGGTACCCTACCCAAGCCCAACCCAGCACCTAGCGAAAAAGCTCCGCCCCGTTTTTGGCTCACCTTGCCAACTGGAACCAACGAACTCCAACTACCGCCGCTTGTTCCACCATCATCATCATCAGTTTCATCGTCGCCGCGAAACGCATATATTCGAAGCGAGCGAGCGTGTTGACATCGGACCGCGTCCCCGAGACTTCTGCATCGATCAAACTCACGTCGAATACGCTTTCGTTAAGATAACGACTCTCATCGGCCTTGAACAGGCCTCCCGAATCTCGCAGCCGCCCGTTGCCGCTGCTTAAGAATCACCCTTGTGATCCCTGATTTTCAGGCTCCTTGTTGCCCGAAACCGCTCTTCGAAGACCGCTTCGCCTGTTACGAACTTAAGCAGCGTGCCCGTATCGCCGTTTGATGCGGTCCGCTGCCCTGCCCGCCAACATGGCTGCTTCCGCGGCTGTTCGATCGAACCCTGCGCCCGCCGACGACCAAGATGACTCCCGATCGTCCTCGTCGTCGACTTCCCCCGCGCCCGCCGACAACGAAGAGTCCGATTTCTTCCTCGGTGCCAACGATTCCCAGTCGAGCATCGGAGTACCAAACTTTCAAGATATGCAGGTCGAAGATGATTGCCAACCGCCCGTGAACCGGTTGCCAAACGAGATCCTCATTAGCATCTTTGCCAAGTTGAGCGCCACCTCAGACCTCTACCACAGCATGCTCGTGTGCAAGCGGTGGGCCAGGAACACAGTCGACCTACTTTGGCACCGTCCTGCTTGCACGAATTGGAGGAACCACAGCAGCATTTGCCAGACCCTGCAGCTCGAGCACCCTTTTTTCAGCTATCGTGACTTCATCAAGCGGCTTAACCTCGCTGCCCTCGCCGATAAGGTCAACGATGGCAGCGTGTTGCCTCTCTCAGTGTGCACCCGCGTCGAGCGACTGACCCTCACCAACTGCCGCGGGCTCACCGACTCTGGTTTGATCGCCCTTGTTGAGAACAGCAACTCGCTCTTAGCTCTCGATATTTCCAATGACAAGAACATTACGGAACAGTCAATCACCGCCATCGCTGAGCACTGCAAGCGCCTGCAAGGACTCAACATTTCGGGTTGCGAGAACATCTCGAACGAGAGCATGATTGCTCTAGCAAACAACTGCCGGTACATCAAAAGGGTGCGTATGGAGCAGTTTGTTGATTGATGCATGTGACTAATTCCATGGCAGTTGAAACTCAACGAGTGTGCACAGCTTCAGGATGATGCTATCCACGCTTTCGCCAATAACTGTCCTAACATCCTCGAGATCGATCTCCATCAGTGCAGCCGCATCGGCAACGGCCCAGTGACGTCTCTGATGGTCAAGGGGAACTGCCTGCGCGAGCTTCGATTGGCGAATTGCGATTTGATTGATGACGATGCCTTCCTATCTCTTCCCGCTGGGCGACACTTTGAGCACCTCCGCATTCTCGACCTGACTTCTTGCATGCGCTTGACAGATGCTGCGGTCCAAAAGATTATCGATGTCGCACCGCGCTTGCGCAATCTCGTGCTCGCCAAGTGCCGGAACATCACTGATGCTGCTGTGCATGCCATTTCTAAGCTCGGCAAGAACCTGCACTACGTGCATCTTGGTCACTGCGGGAATATCACCGATGAGGGAGTCAAGAAGCTTGTTCAGAACTGCAACCGCATTCGATACATCGATCTCGGCTGCTGCGTCAACTTGACAGATGAGTCAGTTAAGCGTCTTGCTCTTCTCCCCAAGCTGAAGCGCATCGGTCTGGTCAAGTGCAGTTCCATCACAGATGAGTCTGTCTTGGCGCTTGCTGAGGCTGCTTACCGCCCTAGAGTGCGACGAGATGCCACTGGTGTTCTTGTTGGCGGCGAATACTACGCTTCAAGTCTTGAGCGTGTGCATCTCAGCTATTGTATCAACCTCTCTCTCAAGGTTCGTATTGATGAATTCTATTGTTTCTTGGATAGCTACTGACTATGTACAGAGCATTATGAAGCTGCTCAACTCATGCCCAAGACTCACTCACCTCAGCTTAACTGGAGTAGCTGCCTTCCAGCGCGATGATTTCCAGCCCTACTGTCGACAAGCGCCCCCAGGTCAGTTGACTCGGTGATTAGTTGATGCCCCCGCTGACCATACTATAGAGTTTACACAGCACCAAAGAGACGTCTTTTGCGTCTTCTCGGGCACTATGGTGTCCAAGTTCCGAGACTTCCTAAATACCTCACCACAATTCGAGGAATATTGGGAGACCAACAGCTGGCCGCGCTCAGCTCGCTGGGACGCTCTTCGGCCACCCCGTAACTCTGTGGCAGCTCAACAGTCGGCTGCCGTGGGTGAGGGAGCCGATGATGAAATGGCCGACGATGACAATGACTTTGAAGGAATGGACGGTAGCGAGATGGCAGTGGATGCCCAGGTCCCGATCCCAGTCAACGGAAACGTCCCCAACGGAACAGTGAATCCTAGCCAACTCATGAACAACACCTTCACACAAGCCATTCCAGTGCCCCCACCGCCACCCGGCTTATTACTAGGTCAGCTCCCTACACTCTTTGCGCCACTGGCCCGCCTCTTGCCCTCGCCGCGTCTAGCGCGAACGGCTCCAGGATTGCTTGGGTCTGTGGCATATCGGAACACCATTAACAACCTGACAGCAGGCGGAGTACAACAGCAGCGTCTCCCTCAGGTCACCACCCATGCCAGTGCCGCAACCCTGGGCCACGGTGGTCCTACAAATGGAGAGCCTTCAACAGGCGCGAGCACGGCGACTATCCACCGACCACAGGAGAATGGCGACCAACAGCAGCAGCAGCAACCCGACGTGATGAACTGAAACGATAGAAAGTTTGCTTTACGGCTCAGGTTAGGTTAACAATGACACCACCATAATTTGTTTTTGGGCTTTCTCTCTGCCCACGGTACGGACCTCCTTGGGCCAGCTCCCCCGCGTTCGACCCGGCTAATGGACGACCAAGGCGTTGGAAGAAGAGCAGAGGAGCTCTCCGGAATGGTTAGACAACACGACAGACACAGAAAGCGCGCGCACCGGGGAGTTTTTTGTTGTGTGAATGGCACGCCGCGGGTTTTTTGCGGCCATGACTTTTGACGGCAAGGAAACCACACGTAACTAGGTATACCACGGAGGGAGGGGGGCAAACGGGCATGGATGAGGTGGACGGACAACACGAGGCACGTACGTACATGATCAGTCACGACGGGTCTTTTGCTTGGTTTTTTTATACAGAGGTTGCCATCCTCTGAGAGGTGAAGATGATCATGGTAGAGCGGTCATTGTGTTTAATAATGCCTGCTTAGGAGGGGACACATAGTCTGATTACATGATGCTTTGCGTTGTGTTGTGACGCGCGTTTTGGAGTTCGAGAATAGACTTGCTTTTGATGCAAATGATATACGCTGGGTTGTTAAGACGCTGAGTTTATAATAATGTGTTAGTGAATTGACTGTTGGAGACGTTGAGTTGAGTTATAAAGTGTTATTAAGTTGACTATCTTGTGTTGACCAACGTCCCACTAGATATATGGGTATATATGCCTTCAACTCGACGATAACGACATACAAGCACTACTACTTCTTATATATCCAAGGTATCATCCAACCATCACCAGAGATTCACACGTGAAACTCTAAGCATTCCCCTGAATCTTCTCCTGGCTAGTCTGAGCACTAGCAACCGAATGAGGATGCGTGCTATCAGCCATGTGTCGGGTCAACTCGACATAGTCGTAGGCAAACTCGCCGAGCTGACCGTCATCGAGACCAAGCTCCTCCTCCTCGGCCGAGACGCGCAGCGACAGGCCGGGGATGAGGTTCATGAGGAACAGGAGGAGGCAAGAGATGACAAAGGACCAGCCAAAGGCGGCACAGGTGCCAGCGATCTGGTAGCCGAGCTGGACCCAGTGGCCGTCGACCCAGCCGATGGGATCGTACTCGCCGCCGTCGAGGCCGGCCATGGCTTTTCTGGAGAAGAGTTAGCGAGGGTTCGAAAGTGAGATAGGGAGGGAGTGAAGACGTACGTTCCAAAGATACCGGTGAGGATGTTACCAACCATACCACCAATGCCGTGAACGGCAAAGATATCAAGACCATCGTCAATGTTGAGGACAAACTTGAGCTTGGTGGCAAAGTTACAGAAGACACCACCGCAGACACCGATGATAACGGCAGCCCAGGGCCTGACGAAACCAGCAGCAGGGGTGATGGCAACGAGACCAGAGATGGCACCGGAGCAGAAACCAATGGTGCTCCACTTCTTCTCAAGACGGTAATCGAGAAGAGTCCAGGCAATAGCACCGCACGAGGCAGCGAGGTTGGTCACGTAGCAGGCCATGACGGCACGGATGTTCATGCCCAGAGCAGAACCGCCGTTGAAGCCAAACCAACCGACCCAGAGGAAGACGGTGCCGAGAACAACGTGGGTGACGTTGTGAGGACGGTAAGGGAGACCGTTGTTGCGAGAGTAACCAGTACGCTTGCCGAGCATCAGGGAGTAGGCGAGAGCGCAGGTTCCTGAGGCGACGTGGACGGGACCGCCACCGGCAAAGTCGTAGCTGGGGAGGTTGAACAGCCAGCCGTTGCCGTTCCAGGTCCAGTAGGCGATGGGGTCGTAGACGATGGTGGACCAGAGGAGCATGAAGACCATGGCAGGGAGGACACGGCCACGATCAGCAACGGCACCAATAGCAAGGGCAGGGCTATCTCAGTTAATAACGTCTCTCGTCTTGTTTCGAGGGAGAGATACTCACGTAATGGCAGCAAACATGCCCTGGTAAAGGCACAGCAGAATATCAGGAAGGAAAGAAGATCCATTAGGCTGAGCCAGAGTCTTCATGAGACCAAACTGAGTAAGATCACCCAGGAAGGCGTTTCCAGTTCGTGAAAAGGTCAGAGAGTAACCCCAGAAGAACCACTGGAAGCTGATGACGGCGACCGAAGCCATGGCAAGCAGGATCAGCGTCAGGGCAGACTTGCGACGGGCGAGGCCGCTGTAGAAGAAGCCGACGCCGGGAATCATGAGGAGAACCAGGACGGCGGAGACGACGATGAAGGTCATGTGCCCGGTCTGGAGCCAGCGTGTTAGCTGACATGGTTGCAGTTAGAGTATTTGGTGCGACTCACGTCGTAAAAGACATTCAGGTCATGGAGGCCAGTAGAGTAGCCATCGTCGGCCTTGCCCTCTGTTCCATTGTAAGGAAGCGAAGACATGATGGCGACAGTATCAAACGGCAAGACTGTCAAAGGCTTGTAGTTTGTTCCCAGAACCCACAATGTTCAGATGGGGAAAAGGACTTGAAGGGAATGAGGCGAGACAAGAAAGCTGGTGTCTGGGGGGTCGACAAAGGCTAAATACCTTGACCCAACAACGTCTCCGACGACGGGTTCAAAGTGACACCAGGGGTATGAATCCGATCCTCCGTGACAGAATGGCTAAGCATGTTGCGCCGGACGACAAGGGGGGGTATGTCGGAGGATATGGTGTGGGGGAAAATCTTGATAAGACGCCCGTAGCTCGAGTTTAGCAATATGAGAGCAAACCCCCAAAGAGGGTAATGGACATCCGAAAGGAGTCCGAACTGACCAGACGGCGGCTGCAGCCAAGAGAGCCACTCGTCAGTTGGCATTCCGTCTACAAAGGCACATGGGATCACTTCTGCAAGCCGGTCATCTTCGGAGGAATAAGATACGGCATATGGATATCTCGGGATCCAAGAATAGCCAAGAGTTTCTCTTGGCTTATTGATAGATCCCATGATTGTGAATCTTCGATAGTCTCAAAGGTCTGACAAACCGAGTTTCGTCGACGAAATGAAGCACTACCCGAACACGGGGCGGCATACTTCTAAGCTCATTCTTGACGTTCCTTTGTGCTTATCTGCATGCAATGCGCGATCCCATATGTGAGTATGTGGGAGGGCGGCGCCGGATCCAAGCCACCGTCGACTTAAAACGGCGCCCTACTGATAAGCATCGAAGCTCCAACAGGCCCCCTGGCATTTGCGACCTCGGCTTGGCGGTTGGATCGAATGAGCATCCTTTCTTGGCCTTTTGGCTTATCAGAGTGAGAGGAAGTAAATCCATGGTTGATGATGAAGACGGAAAATGCGACCCCGGATTCTACTGTTTCGGAAATGATCCGCACGTTGAACTTTGAGAGGTGTTGGGGTCTGAACTGTCGTCGCACTGCCACAGGATGACCATTGCGCTTTATTTAGATCTCGCCTCTGCTTCTGGTGTCTGAGCTGGATCTCAACTGCCGACTGGAATAATGGACAACTTGTCTTGCCATTCGAATCTGTCAAGAGTTCAAGATGCCATTGCTCCTCACGGCCTGAAGGAGAACATGTCAGCAGCACCTCAAGAGTCACAGCCAAGACTCACTCGCATCCAATCTTCCGCTTCCCCAGACGCCTTGCAGAGCCGATCCAACGCCGTCCGAGCTTCTTATCTCCAGACTCGCCAGATTGCCTACTGGGAGTCGTTGGATGAGGTCGAATGGGGCACGCCTGATTGGACCGCTGTCTTATCTCTTGGCAAGACTGGTGGAGCCCCTAGCGGTGATGGCTAGGGTCCAAAGCAAGGGCCTGATGTACCGGGGTCTCTCGTCCTTGTCCCAAAGAGGTTGTAAGTGAAAGCCTCTTGCTATTGGGGGCTTGGTGAGTTGGAATGCTCCTTGATGAGATTGTTTGCTGCTGGAGACCTTGGTCATGCAGAAAGCCGAGAGTAAGGAAAGCGTCGGCAAACAGATCAAGATATCGCTACTGTCATGCCGACGGTTAGTTCTATACCCGCCTGCTTGAACTGACTGAAGCTGGTGATGGTCCGTAGAGATGATGCCTTGTGCTACGAAAAGCTCAACATCACAATTTCAGCCACTGAAACGTCTCAGGCCTTACAGAAGCTCGATCCAAGCTCAAGTTTGACCTGTTGATTCCCCACACTTTCCATCAACCTGTCGATGTTCCTCTTGCGCCCGCACAGCCTTGTGAGAGACGGTTGCGGGCGTCAGTATGCGAGCTTCCCGCTCTCTGCGACCCTTCAAGGAGGTACGATCTGACGGGCACCTAAATATTTAAGACTGAACCTCTCCCGTCGTGCTGGACTGGACTGTTCTCGAGTTCGACTCTAATCCGACTTCATCGACGCCGCCGACCCTCGAGTGACGAGCCTGAATATGCTTCTCGACTTTTGATGACTGTGACAAGCAGCCAACTCGACTATCAACCTACTCCCGACTGACCGATACCGAAGACCACGCTCGTTGCTCCGACCTGATGAATCATCTCCTGCTTGGCAGTCAACCAAAGGGCATTCATTGACCGGGGCTGAGGGTGTGATCATTCCGACAATCCATATCTCATTGGCCATCAGAAGTGCAACACTTTGTTGGTGGGCATGTGTGAACACTTCGTCTCAGCTGCGAATGTGATAACAACACTTGGCGGGCCCGACAGCTGAATCCATGGATACCGTATGAGGACCACCCGCTGCATCCGAACCTTGTGCCGAAGAGGTCATCCACTTGGCAAAAGATAAAGGAACTGGACGACTTCGAAATTACGCTTGTTTGCTCCGTGGCGCGCGATTAGCGTAGAGATAAGGAACAACCGTCACGAATGTTCCGCCCTAACGCATGAGTCGTATACCTCGCATCAGTTGGCCTGTGAGGGTCTCATGTCGGATATTGTTTTATGCCCGAAGTGCATGCAGCTTTCTAATCACAGGTTTGCTTCGGTAGTGTCCGAAATTGTCGTCAATTGGGTATCTTGAAACCAACAACGTTTTCCCGTAGTTGTCCTTTCCCGTCTATAGTCGTGGGCTGCGTATGAGCAGTTGTCTTGCTCAAAATTGTGTAGTAGATGATGCACCTGGTCAAGTTCCCGGTCGTTGTTCGTCGTGGAGTGAGGTGCCGTTGACATGTGCATGGCCGGAGTGTTGCTCCAATATGTTGCGACGTTGTAGGTGCTTGAGCTTCTCTCAATGCCCGTAGCTTCTGCCAACAGCTGGGTTCAATTGCAGGTGTCATGACTTGAGCTCAGCCCTCCACTCATCTTCCAGTTCGACAAGTCTTTCTGCAACTTTCCAGGGCGTTTCCTCTTCCAGAATTCTCCTCTGTTCTCCCGATATCCGATCAAGGACATATCGGCTGACAGTTTCGGGGTCTCTCTCCTTTGGTCGTCCAATGCCAAGGGCAATCCGCACAAAAGGTGAATCGGGGTATTTTCCTTGTGATAGAGACCCTTTGACACTTTTGATTCCGTTGTGACCTTTGTGACTTCGGTCCCACGCTGTAAGTCGAACTATGCCGAGGTCCTTCTCAAGTTCATCGTGCACAATGACCAGACTAAGTGATGATGGATCATGTTGCTTGACCATATCCTGCCATGCTCGAGCGACGAAACTTCCAGAGATGTTCATAAGAGTGGGCGATTGAACCAGTGTGTACTTTGGTCCCTGAGACACCAGACATGGCTGCTTTCCAAAGGTTACCTCCCGAAACGAAGGGTACCGTAAG
This sequence comes from Fusarium euwallaceae, assembly GCA_002168265.2. Taxonomy (NCBI): domain Eukaryota; kingdom Fungi; phylum Ascomycota; class Sordariomycetes; order Hypocreales; family Nectriaceae; genus Fusarium; species Fusarium euwallaceae. The sequence goes on from NHTE02000038.1 coordinate 89,268, forward strand.
ACCTTGGCAAGACCATTGAGAGCGAAATGACCCGCAGAATGAAGACTTTCGTATTTGGGCAAGGGGTTTCCCAGACTGACAACGAGAAACCGAGGGCTAAACATCTTGACGCGTGAATTGATATCGAGCCATCAAGAGTCCTTTACAAGAAAGTTTCTAAGCCGCTGCAAACGCGGTATCACGTGAGCCACTTCGGAATAACACTGCCCCGACTAAAGTGCTCAGCCCCCGTCGCTGACGTCGATCAGTCGATTGGGCTGGATTGTGGCTGAGCCCCAGTTTTGTCGTCACTCAATGTCCAACTTCCATGGATGTTGGCTGACCTCCTGTAATTACAACTTTCAACACTGGCGATATACCCTCGAGCGCGTCCGCAATTCCTTGCCGATTTTTACACCTAATCAAACCGAGCGAATTCATCCTTAAAAGCACAAAACTGTCAACATGTCGTGGGCGGGTAGGCAACCCATCACCCCGCAATGCGGAGGGGTCTAACACCGAAGCAGGGTTCAAGAAGAATGTGAATCGCGCGACGACGCAGGTGATGATGAAGACGGGTACGTGGGATTGAGCGCGAGGCTGTGGAAGAGGCTGACGAGGAGATCTAGGTCATGTGGAGAAGACCAACGATCGCGATTATGAGGTTGAAGAGAGGTTAGTAACACTTGACAAGCTGGAAGCCGGTGCCTAACGGAACTAGACGATTTAAAACCATGGAGGCGGCTGCGCTGCGGCTTCAGAAGGAATCAAAGGGGTACCTTGATTCGCTAAGAGGTAGGTCTGCCGCGATGCGGTTTCTCCGGAGAGACTAACAAAAACAGCCATGACTGCCTCACAAATGCGAATCGCCGAAACGATAGATGCGTTCTACGGCGACTCGGGAGCAAAGGACGGCGTGAGCAGGAGTTACAAGCAGGCAGTCGAAGACCTGGACGCCGAGACTATCAAAGCCCTCGACGGACCCTACCGGACAACCGTGCTCGACCCTATCTCCCGGTTCTGCGCCTACTTCCCCGACGTCAACGAGGCGATTAAGAAGCGCTCCCACAAGCTCCTGGACTACGATGCTCTCCGCGCAAAGGTCAAGAGGCTTGCCGAGAAGCCCGACAAGGACGCCACCAAGCTGCCCCGGACCGAGAAGGAGATGGAGATGGCCAAGGCTGCTTACGAGCAGTTGAACGAGCAGCTCAGCTCGGAGCTGCCGCAGTTGATTGACCTCCGAGTGCCGTACCTCGACCCCAGCTTTGAGGCGCTCGTCAAGATTCAGTTGCGCTTCTGTGCAGAGGCATACTCCCGCATGGCGCAGGTACAGCAATACCTGGATGCTGATACAAGAGATCAGTACGCTGAGGGCCAGCTGGATGCTAGGGTAGAGCAGGTGTTGCAGGAGATTCGGGAGCTTAGCATCAGCGGCACGGTCTAGGCTTGGACAAAGCTTCGTGTGTTAATAGTGCACTTGGGAACGGCGTACGGAGGTGCTTCTTGCTTGTAGACATTATCTAGCTTCATGAGGGATTCATGGGCAAATGAATAGACACCCTGACTTTTGGGCGTGTCAGTTGCGACAAAGTGAGAATGAAATATATGCTTTGTAGGTCATGATCGCATTCATAGCTACTCTCTGTTGAGGCAGCCCAGCATATCATTATCATGATTGCCCCTCATTGAGGCATCCAACGATGCACATCAGGCACAGCGATCCGTCGTCATTCGCTCTTTTTCGTCATAGCTTGGGCTGCATCTTGGTCGACACCTAATGACCAACAGCAGGACCACCGCCCGCCGATCCAAAAAGATCGCTGATGCTCAGCCTCCTTCCCATCGCCTGCATAGCTGGGCCAGCCTCAGGCCCTTGTGTCTCGATAGGTCCAGCAGACCGCGCAATCTTCCAGGCTTCCTGGATCATGGCAGCATTCATTTCTCTCGTCTCGTCCTTGTCGTTGTGAATCCATACTCCCAGTACCTTGTCGCCTTCCTCCCAGTCGCCCTCGACCTTCATAATGACGAGCTCACCAGAGACTTCGGCGTGTGATACCCTCGAAAGATCCACTATAACATTGCCCAGCCCTCTTCTGCTCAACACAAAAACGCAAGCTCTGGGTCGCTGGCCAGGATCTTCAGGTAGTGGCGCCTGGGCACAGACAAACATTGTACCCTCGACACCTGATTTCTCCCACCCCCCGGATTCGCTGTTAAAGGTGTAGATGACGGCGTTGGCCGCTATGCTGAGGATGGTGTGGATGGAGGGGAGGTAGCGCTGGAGGACGGAGAGGTTGAGCTCGGTATTCGTGCGCGGGGGAGGAGGTGCGTAGTCGGCGTGCACAGCTGAATAGGCGGCCGCATCGGATTCGTAGTCTGAGATGGCAGGTATTCGGTTCGATGGCTGACGGTTGTGCCGCGCCTTACGCGGTGTTGGCCTGCTCATGATGGATACTCTTTGTGTTGCGAATGGTTTGGACGAGGGCGCCTGGTACGGCAGAGGAGGAGTAGGTAGCTGGTATTTAGCTGCGTAAGTGGCCTAGCAGTGAGTTTGATCACGAATGTATGGCGTAGAAGAGAGTCTCCTGGTGTTTTTGCTGGAATGAGATGTCGATCAAGGTCGAGGTTGACAAGGCACATGATGCGCCTGGCTTAGGTAGGCGGGCTCTTTGGGCGTCTTATCGATAAGACAGCGACTCCCCGCGGGGCCCTCCCTTCCACTCACCTACATCATCGAGCCCAACTTCAAGATCTCACGTTGCACGTTGGCTGTGGCGGATTATAATTGCTTTGCATCCCTTCTTCTGGCTTATCCAACATTCTTTTGGCACAACTTAGAGTCCAAATATCGCCCTGTTTCTCGCAGCAACGACCTTGCAGTTGAGCTCCTGTGGGAGGACGTCATGATCTAGAAACCCACCAGTCGAACTCCCCGCGATAGGTCACGACGGCGTCGCATCACCAGTTCTCACTCTTCCAGCACTGCCACGATGGCTTCCATGACTGACGATCCCGCAACACAATCTGTCGAATCCGAACCGGTGGATCTGTCCTCGACAACACCACACTCGCTTGCGAAAGCTGTCCATGCCAGACGATCCGAATACGTGCGCCCGCACCGGCTAAAGGTCAAGATCGGGACGTGGAACGTGGCAGCATGTCCAGGCACGGATAAGGACCTTGCGACTTGGTTCACATACGGTGAAGGTCTCGACCAGAACTTTGCAGGACTCAACCTTGCGCAAAATGACGCCGTCAAGGTCGACAATAAGCAACAAGGCAGCTCAGAGCCGATGCACCTGACCGCCGGGGAGGACATCGGTCTCTATGTGCTGGGGTTGCAGGAGATCGTAGACCTCAATACGACCAAGGAGTATATGAATCGGGCGGTGTACACAGATACCAGTGTCATGGACAAATGGAAGGCTGCGCTGGAAGCTGCCTTGCCCCCCGGATACGAGCTTGTCACAGCCGAGCAGATGACAGGTCTGCTGCTCCTGGTGTATGCATCTCCTGAGATTGCGCCCACCATCAGCAATGTCAGTACAAAGCAGGTCGGCACGGGACTTTTAGGATACTTTGGCAACAAGGGCGCTGTTACGACTCGGCTTCTCCTTGGTGAGACAACCCGCATGGTCTTTATAAACAGCCATCTAGCTAGTGGCGCTGGCTCTTCATATTTGGACCGGAGGTGTTGGGATGTTGGCCAGGTTCTATCTCGGACACAGTTCGACCCAATCGTTCACGCAGGCGTTGAGGAGGAGGAGGGGGAGAAGATTGGCGACGAGGACCTTGCTTTCTGGTTTGGAGACCTAAACTTTCGACTCGATGGCCTGCCTGGAGATGACATTAGACGGCTACTCACGTTACATGCTCGAGGTGAATATGGCGCGTCTGAGGACTCGAAGCCAGTTCTCCCTGAAGAGGGCGTGATCGTCATGAGAGGCTCTGATAGTGACGATGATACCACCACGACTTCGTCATTGCACTCGAGAAACGAGAGCTTCGATACGGCTAGTGACCTTCCAGACCCTGACGACTTCCCTGAGGACCCGAGTCAGGATCCTACCTCGCTACAGTCGACTATCGATTCATTACTACCGCACGACCAGCTGCGCAGGATGATCAAGCAGCGCAAGGTGTTTCACGATGGCTGGAGAGAAGGCGCAATTACATTCCTTCCGACATACAAGTACGATGTGGGAACAGTTGGGCTCTTTGACTCAAGCGAGAAGCAACGTGCGCCAAGCTGGTGTGACCGCATCCTGTTCCGGACTCGAAAAGACAAACTAGACTTTGAGACCAAGGTCAGAGAGGAAGAGGAGGCAAAGAAGAAGGACGAGGAAATGAGGTCTAGAGGATTAGAAGAGGACGAAGACGTGCTCTTTAGCTATGATCCTGACGCTGATGGAGAGGATGTAAGCACAGCTACCGACGCAATCGAGTATGATGAGTACGACGAGAATGAGGAACCAGAGGCTGAGGATCTGGTCACTAAGGAGGGCTTCCATGATCGTATCGACCTGGAGATCTATGCTTCGCATCAGCGCATCACGTCGTCCGACCACAAGCCTATCACGTCTATCTTTACGCTCGACTACGATGCTGTTGTACCAGCCCTCAAGGCCAAGATTCACGCTGAGGTTGCGCGGGAGCTGGATAGAGCAGAAAACGAAGGTCGACCAGGTATCACGGTTGTGGTAGAGGGCAACGAAGGCACGGAAGGAAATATTGTCGACTTTGGAGATTTGGGTCCTTTGGAGAGGAAGACACACTCTTTGACGGTGGCCAATACTGGAGGTGTTGCAGCGACCTTTTCATTCGTGGCGAAACCAACGACTGAAGACGGCGATGATGCGATACCCGAGTGGTTAAAGACAACCTTTGTGCGCGCCGATGAAGAGTCGCTAGAGCCACTGGGAGCCACGGTAACGCTTGACCCTGGAGAGACAGTTTCGGTGTTGCTGGAGATTCAGATCTCGGCGATATCCCACATCCGCGCTTTGAACGAGGCCCGCGCCAAGATCGAAGATGTCTTGGTACTTCGCATAGAGGATGGCCGGGATCACTTTATTCCTGTGCGCGGCAACTGGCAACCCTCATGTCTGGGACGCTCCATCGCAGAGCTGATAAGGATTCCGGACGGGGGTATCAGAAAGTTTGTCAAGGAAAAGGGCATCAAAGGAGCAATCTCTTACGACTCTGATGTCCACTGCTCGGCGCCGAAGGAGCTGTTTAAGCTCACGGAGGCAGTGCAGACCTTGGTGGAGCGCAGTCTCGCCGAAGCAATGATGCTTGAGGAGGCAGTATTGCCGCGAGATCCTGGGTGGCCACTGGAGTCTACCACATGGAGAGTAGGGGAGGCAGAGCTGTTGGAGGCACAAGTTGCGCTTGTGTCTGCACTCGACATGGACACCCTGCTGCTGGACACGCTGCCTCTTGAATGGCCAGCATCCTTCAAGCTGGAAGTTGTCTGCTCTGTCCTGCTACTGTTCCTCGAATCACTGACCGATGGCCTTGTCCCTACACACCTATGGGCGAAGATTTCCACGGCGCTGCCTAATATCTCTTCACTACCTCCAAATGTCTGGCCCGACACAAAGACACAAATACTCGACATCCTCTCCTCGGCGCCAAACCACAACATCGCATTCGTCTTCCTAACTGCCACGTTGTCCCGAGCCGCCACAGAACTCACACCCGCGACGACAGACCCCAAAGCCACCGGTCTCACACGCAGACTAAGTTTCCGTCTGACTAATACAGAGGACGAAGACACCAAGAAGAGAAAGATGAGGGAGCGCAGGTACGCCGAGATCGTGGGGTCGATGGTCTGTCGGGTTGACGAGAAGGAAAAGGGGGCCAAGGATCGAGCGAGGACAGTGGTGGAAATGTTTCTAAGACGGGATGAGGGTAGCTAGAAGCGCAGGGATCGCAAGATCAGGGCGATGCGAGCGACTGTATGAGCTTCAAGGTTACATGGCTCTTTTTGGGGAGTGGAAGTAATCTGGTCTGAAGGGTAGTGTGTATGTACGTAGAGTTGTTTGTATCGAGGCATCAATACGGGTTAGGGGATAATGGACGAACAAAGCATTCGATGTAACCATGTTTGTATCTCATCCACAATGAACACCCCCAAGTCTATACCAACGGAAGAGCAGTCATGGAGATCAAGGTACGTACGTAAACAGCCCGAACAATCGCCCATTTAGAGTTCCTACTCACATCCTCGATGACAAGAAGGTACTCGGTCATGTGGTCCAAGGGGAAGCAGCGAACGACAGCATCAACGACAACATCGCCCCAACAATCACAAAAATGTTGGATTTTCAAGACTTGACCAAAGTAGGATTGTCTTTTTCCCCATCCTCCCTCAGGCAACATCTTTTCCACGACCTAGCCCGTCGTGTTGTCCATCGCCAGTTCCGTCATCCTCCTCCCTCAGGGCTCATGCCCTCCTCTAAACCCTCCCCGCGATAACCTCACATCGACCCGAGAACCTTCAGAGTGCAGGAGACCACGAAAAACTCCCCGAGGATAACCCTTTTTGCCGAGAAGGATATTATCTGCTGTGATTCACTCTCTAGCTGCATCCACCCGTTGGGGGTAGACTCGAGTGTCGGGAGCAAACAGGACAATAGTGCCATCGGTCAATACCTATTTTCCTCCATTCAACTCTTTCTCCCTCGTCCGATTCTTTACTCTTCGTTTGGTCTCTATTCTCTTCGTTCGCAGACCTTTTTACTACAATTAGACCACCTGTGGCCTCACAGCCTCTGTTCGCTTCGATCATCGCTCCTCCTCTTAAGGATTCTTTTGACATCTCTCGATCATCTCCTTCTTGTCAATTGCGCGCATTTTCCTTCGAACAAGATCTTCCTACCGGACGCTCACAACAGAATCGCCCTTGTCGTGTCACGCCTTTTGCTTCACTTCTTGCCTAGCCCCATCGCACCACCGTCACCAACCCTACTGGTGCCTAGCAACTCTTCAACACCTAGCGAATCCTTCCGACCACACCAATCCGGAGTTCTCATTTCTTTCTTTGGGAGGCTTTGGCCTTCCGAGACGGTTACAGACCTTCCTCAATACGACCTCATTTGTCCCGAGTTCGGGAGAGAACATACTCGACATAAGCAACATGGCGCAACTTTGGGGGTTTAGGGACAAATGGATGGTGGATGTCTCGATGCGTCATCGCGAGGCTATCGAGAACACATGCCTGGAAAACGTTCGCGGCATGTGCAGCACCTTGGATCGCGCCTATCAATACGTGCTGCTGGAAGAAAAGAAAGAGTTCAATGCTTGGCAGAACATGTATCGCTCCCCTCACCAGAAGCAGGATCGCAAGATCAACACTGCCCAGGTGTCCCCCGACGCCAAACCTGAGCCGCTTACGGAGCAAGAAGAAAACCTCCGACACGAGATTGACTTGATGGAGGAAGATGCGGTGCTGGAAGAGCTGGAAAATGCAATCCGGGGTGACATGACTCCACGGACTTTTTCACTCCATGACATCAACGCAAGTCAGCATACCATGGATGCGTCTGACAGCGACAGCACAATTCTCGAAGACGTGTTTAAACTAGAAGAAGACGATGGAGAAGAAGACACTGCTGCCGCTGACAGCGCTCTTGCATTGGAAGACGCGCACGCGGACGCATCTATCAGGAACGAGTCTCAACTGAAGGAGGATGGCTTCATCCTGGATGCTACGTCTCGATCGGGCAATGATTACTTGTTCTCAGATGACAGATCTCAAATGGACGACTGGACATCAACACAGACGGACGAGACTTTGGTTCCTTCTTCCCAGTCAGAAGATGACTGTCCAGACCTGGATATGTCGTCCACTACAGAAGAAGACTCGACCCTAGACAATGCGTCTCGGCCCGAAGATGAGAACCCGGCCTTGAATGGTGTACCTCATCAGGGCCCAACTATTCCAGAGACAATACGGGATAGAATGCCTGGTCTCCTCAAGGCGAAGCTTGAACGGAACACAGTTTTTGAACACGTACTGACGATGATGAACCAACCTAGTCTCAAGCCCACTCGCCGCACAACGCCGGTGCCACAAGATTTCCAAGAGACCTACGACAACGCCGTCATCAGGATTGAAGAGCTGAAAAGTCTCTGGTATTGCGTCAAAGAGACGGAGCAATGCTATCAAAGGCTAAAGAGAAATCATGAAGAGGCCAAGGAGGACTTGAAAGTCAAAGGCGTGGTGTACAGGAGCTATTTGAAGGATCGCCTCGGGCGCATGAAGAGCAAAGGTCAAGCGAGCCGCCTTGACGAGTGTATTTGTATCGACGAGCCCTGGCCAGAGGCAGAATGGGGAATGCCCCTTGCCAAGAAGCCACGCAGGATGCTGTGTCATTCTTCGACTGAACGACCGCCTCGCGCTACCAAGTGGTGAATAGAAACCGTTGGATATTGGAGTACAATGGGACATCTGGTCACTTCGTTTGGATCGGGTATGGGGTCTATTACTGGGACAAGCACCGAAATTCGAAAGGGAGTGATTGGGTCTGTTTTCGTCCTGGAGATTCGGATTCAAACTACAGATAGTCAATGGATTTTCCAACAACCTCTTCGTGTCCCATGCTCGGCCTGTCTTCTTCTCTGATCTCCCCTTTTTGAACTTCGTATACCCGTATCCGATGATCGTATCCCTCATTTTCCAGGTCCTGTTTTCCCTCCAAGTTAATCAAAAACAAATAACACACTTTCGCACCCTATAACAAAAAAAATCACATTGTTTGATATTCTCTCGAAAGGAATGAATCGTTACGAAGACATTGTCTTTCGCAACCGGTCGGTTAATCAATGAAAAAAAAAACGCAATTTGGAAATGTCTCAGGTCGGGGGGGAGGAGGGGGAGAAAGCATGCTTTCTCTCCACACACGCCCCCTTTACCCAGCAGCTGACTTGGGGACTGGTTCTCGCTGGTACGTCGGGTGAGCGGACCAGTTTGGCTCGAAGATCTGGGCTACCCAGTAGAAGGGGTGGTCCCAGTCAAACTTGTCCTGCCTGCCTGTGTACTGGGGTTGGGTTGGGTCCTGGGGTGGTTGAATCCTTATAACTAGAGATTCAAGTCAGTCAACCATGTTTTTTGTTTTTCATAGTATGGTGGGTTTTGTCGTACTTTTGCCGTTTTCGTTCTTGTAAACCTCCCAGACTCTGAGCTGTCTGTGGACTTCGGGGTCTCGACGTGTCTCTTGAATGATGATGTATTGTTCATCTGTGAGGTGACTCATAAAGGTTCCCTTCTTTGCCTTTGGGTTCATGGACTCGGGCCACTTGTCCTTGTTCCTATGGTGCCAGTGCGCAAGAATACTATTGCAGCTCACGTGGAGGCTCTCGACGAAGAAGGGGATAGAATATCGAAGCTACAACCAATAATTGGCCTTTTGAAAAATCTTTGTTAACAAGGGATGAAGAAACTCACCGTGGCCGGGAAGTTTTGTCTTGCGTGGCGATATCTGTCTAGAGAAACCCAGCTAGCCTCGCGTAAGAGGATGAAGACGATTAGGTAGACCGCGAACCACCAGCGGCCCTTGTTCCGGAGTAGAAGCCAGTCGATGTCTCGGAGGAGCTTGTTCTTGTACCGCTCGAGGACCCAGACGTAGTTGAGAGTGTCGAATTGGGCTACGATCATGCGGGGCACGGAGACTTTGCCGAGAAGGGGGTAGGATTTGTCCTCGGTTTCCGGGAGCATGCCAAGAGTCTCTTCACCTTCGATGTAGAATGAGCCCGTGGTGTGACCTAGAGATGGAAAAAGGTTGGATTTTTAGTGGGAGAGAAGGGGAAAGGGAGGACTTACGTATTGCACACCAGAGGGTGAAGAGGTTAATCATGATGCCTAGTTCTATGATATCATCTTCCGTGTGTTTGGCCTTTACTTTGTCCTGCAAGATTTGTCAGTTTGGGGATACGATGGAAGGTTTCTGGAAAACCAAGTACCCTAAGGGAAAAGTAATGTTTCAACGCCATGAACTCCGTCTTGTGGATGCGCTCATACCCCTCCCCCTTGTCCATCTCATCCTTGAGGGTGTCTATGAAAGCAGGGACGGCGTTTTCAACCGTGTACTTCTCAACAGCCACAGCAGTCGTCATGATATCGTACAGACAGTAACTCGCAAGCTCCTTCTTCTTGAAAACATCCTTTCCAAAGAGACTGTCGGTCCAGTACCTAGCAGTAACATCGCCAGGTCTAGGCTTGAAGCGTACGACTTTCATGAGGAGGGGTTTACGGCAGAGACCCTGCGAGACTTTGATTACCGTGGGAATGTTGTCGACGCGGTCTGATACGTCTCGCATCTGGATACCCTTCCATCGTCGGGTTAGGTTGAGGCCTCCGCAGCGGTAGAGAACTAGGTCGGCGATCTTGAGTCTCTGGCATGGCATGAAGCGGTGGATCTTGGGTGAGTCTTGGTTGACGATTTTGCAGCTGATGCATTCTCCCTTGGGTTTATTCTGGTCCGTGTAGCACTGGATGAACAAAGTTAGGGGGGGGTTCAGAGCTCTACAGGGGAGCTGTCTTGTTTTTGTTACCTTGATTTTCTGCATTCTGCAGCGAACGCAGGCACCCATGTGTCTCGTGTTCTTGACATCCTCTCGCTCCTGGGGTCTCAAGGTTCGTCTTCCCTTGTTTGTATTCTCATCAGGAGTGGGGGAGTTGCGACCGCCCATGGGCGGGCCATACTTTTGTCTGATGAGGTTGACCTTTTCGTCATCGTCGTCGTAGGCGAACTCGGCTCGGTGGTACTCATCTGCGAGTTCGTCGGCCGTGTCGTACCCCTGATCTCGGGGACGGCGTTGGTTTTCGTCTTCGTCTGAGGAGCTAGAGGACAAGGAGGAGGATGAACTGTCAGTGTTTGAGTTTGAATCGTGTAGACGAGAGGCTTGGAGAGTTCGAGTGACAGAGTTGACTGTTCTATCGTTGTGGGATGCACGAGATTGATAGGCAGTAGCTCTTCTCATAAGCTCGCGGTTTTCGAAGCTAGGTTGGCCATCCTCGCTGCTTGATTCTTCTTCTGCATCCCCTGCATCTCCAAGTTCAATGTCAGCATCTTCACCTTGGCTCAGACGACTACTGTTGTCTTGATCATCTTCAAGCTCTTCAGAGTCACCTTCAGGGTCGTCATCTTCAGACTCAGAGGGTTCGTTCTCCTCTGAAGAGGCATCAGAGCTTGGAGCTCCTCCCCTGTTTCCAGTTTGAAAGTTGGAAACGAGCCCTTGCCTAACAGAGTTTGTCCCTGTGACACCTGCTCCGCGGGGAACTACCGGGGCACTCGAATCCTCAGGAGAAGAGGAATCATCCGGAGAAGCCCGTGGTTCCTCTGGGGAACCGCGGCGTGCCTCTACAGGCTGACCCCCTGGCACTCCCCCTGCTCTGTACCCCCCAACACCACGCTTTCGTGCAGGATGAGAGACGAATGGTGGCAAAATGTCCTGACTCAAGCCCTGAACCAGAGGGATCTCTTGATGAGCAGTGCCGGAGTGGGCACCACCACCGCTGCTGCTGCCAGCAGGGGCGTCTGGGTGTCCATGACGTGCGTACTGGTCTAGTAAGCTTAAGTGCGGCGGGTAATAATTCCCGCTCTGATCACTCGTCCCCACGCCTTGAAGGTTGCTGCCGAGCCCCCCGAGATGGTTGACAGGTACACCCCTGGTATCGAGGGCTCCAAGCATGTGCCCCAGACTCCCCGGCCAGCGGCTCTCGTCGCCGCCCAATTCCCAAACATACGGTTCCCGTTCTTGAGGATTTATAGAGGATGGCTGAGACTCTTGTTGCTGCTCAAAAGGGAACGGGTCGGGTGGTGCTTGTCCGTCCGGGCGGTGACGCTTCTGGCGGCCCTGGCTGGTTGGGTGGGCGGCGGTCTGCTCCCGCTTGCGACCTGTCTTCTGGCGCCTGTTAGAAGAAAATTACAGCAAGTAGAAGCAGAAACAGAAGTAGAGTAGAGAGTTCCAGGAGATCGGTCCATCCAACCCGGTCCCATCTCGACGTTACACACTGGGCAGACTGAGGCCACTGCGCCCGCGCCAACGAGCCCACCACCACCCCAGTCCATCCCCATCCCAACTGGGGGATGAGGGGCCAAACATCAGCAGCTATGTACATGTGAAGTCTTATTCGCAGGGGACATGACCATTGTAGATGGGTGGATGGATGGATGGATGGATGTTGCTAGTTACACCGCAGCGACCACACGCCCAGAAAAAAAGGCGACGGTGGCCGGGGGCGTCTTTTTTTCGTGTTGCTCTTAACTTACGCGGATCCCAGCCGGAGGAGTAGTTGGCTCCATACCGGCTCGTACAGTTGGCTTGTGGCACCGGGCGAGTTTCCCCTAGCTCCCGTGGAGTAGGACGAAGGAGGGAGTGTAATCAGCGGTTTAGCTTTCTTTCTCCGTTCCCATGCGTGCGTTCGTGTTGTTGCCGCTTTCTCTCTACCTCGCTTGGTAGTAGAAACAACGAACGCGACAAAGACGTGTGTGAAGGCGGCAAGACGAAGCGAAGGGAGAACAACGCACACACACACACACACACACACACACACAAACGCACAAAATTGACCGGTGAGGAAAACACAAGAAGAGGATGGAGCCCTCAGGCAAGCCCCCCTCCTCCCACGAGGTAAAACCCTTCCCCGAGCCGCTCTCTCTCCCTCGTCCACTTGTTTCCTCCTCGAGGGAGTACCTGTAGGGAGACGCTGTGGCGTTCCTCTTCCTCCCAATCCTAGGCTTAGTTGCGAGACACCTGGCCTCAGCCTGCATGAGTGTGAGAAAAGAGGACACGAAGGCAGCCTCGTTTGCCTGGGTAGGTCTTCAGCAGCAAAAACTCATCCCCCCGTGGGGGGAGGGGGGGCTAGATGAGAGCCTCAAACTCCGGGGGTATATCTCTGCTAGGTACATGGCTATTGTTTTATTTGCTTGACAGGATGTGATGCCTGACGGATGGGGAAGATGGTGAGGGTGTGTGTGTGGACGCAGCAAGGAAAGTGTCTAGGATTTGCAATGAGCATTTGATCGAGCAGGGATTGTGAATGAAGAGGCCACCCTTGTCACCCACTATCCAATCACACACGACGCCCGTGGCTTCTTGGACCCATCGACGAGATATCCTGTCTTCACCGGCCAAAATACACGGGATAAGAGTCCGGACCATGTCTCCGGAGTTAGAAATTGCCCTGGTATCGAGGTCAATGATGTGACAGAGAGGGGGTCCACGAGAACCAAGATGCTGTGAGAGAAGTCTAAAAGATGAGGAAAAAAGAAGACAGAGGTCCAGTCAGATTCTAGCCTTTATATATTTTTTCTAGGATTTTTTTTCCTTCTCTTCCTTGTTGGTCTTGAGGCCTGCTCTGCACCTCCATCCCATGAAGGACTGGCCTGGTTTCTACTCTGGTGGTGTGGACTAACCCTCCAAGTCACCGTGACCCGTACGAAGATCCAATTAGAGACAAGGCGTGTAGCTCAGTACAAGAGACAAAGAGAAAAGAGAGAAGCCGTCAAAGTGGAGTTTTCCCGTTGCGGAGGATCCGGGAGAGACAAGAGAAGCATGGCAGAATGAAACTCTGATCAAGCAAAGCTTGGGGGCCGCCATTCTTGGCTTGGAAAAGAGGCGGACACGGTACGGGATGTGTTCCAGATACTATCACTGGCGGGTGGCTTGAGTACTGGCCGAGTTTCTTGTGTCTATACGCGAGGTTCGACGAGAAGTGGTGAAGGGAGAGGGTGATCCACGATGAACTCGTCGACCGAGAAACGGAATGCAGACATTGCAATAGCCTAATAATCGTTTCTAGAGCAGTCCCTTACTCTTAATTTATTCTTTTTGCACTATAATCACTTTATTTCTGAAGCTTTTGTCGTGGTACCTGACTTGGTCAGATCACGGCAAGCCCCTGAGCCTTGACATCGAGCCGACCAGATCCGGGATGACAATGTCGTGCATCCGGATCTACGACTAACCAGCCTAGCCTTTACAATAGCCATAATCTAGCGTCTGGCGGTGACAGTGTCCGGCTCTCGAGCTAGCGGGATGACCTCGTGGGAAATGACATCCCGAAGACGCTTCGATGGCGCGCCGCGACGGTTCCTCTCGAGATGACGAAAAAAAGGTTATAACCTCTTCAAAAACCACACTCGGACGTTCTTACGACTCTTCTCTCTCTTTTGACGTTTTCGCGACTTCGATATCTTGCGTATATCCTCCTCGAAACCATACCGATCCGTTCGTCGCTCCCTCCATTAGGGGGCTACTCAACACCCCCCTTTCACGAAGCTCCCACCGTGTCTACAAAACCCCGACCAAAAAAAAACACGCTCTCGTCACAAACCGTCCGCACCCCACGACTCGGCATACCCTTTTTACGCTGGTACATGGATGCATCACCAACGCGGAAACACCTTCGAGCCGTGGGATGTGCATTGTGACAACAAGACTAGATGACGGGGAGGGCATCCGGGACGGCCAGAGGAGGGCCAACAAGTGCAAACAGCACATGTTGAATACACTCCTCTTGGGTGTATGGTGAAAGTGTACAATACAGATTTTCTCCCTCGCGAAGCGCGGGATCAATGTGATTGTCCTGCTGTCGCCTTGTTTTGATGATGGGCGGTTAAACGTAGAGGAGGTAAGGGAAGGGCGGGAGTTTGAGGATTTAAACAGCTCTCAATCTGCTCTTTTTTCGAAGAAGAATGAAGACATACGCATCGTAAATCATCTTCAAAGCACAAAACTACTCAACTTCTAAACCCTCTTCGTTTCGCAAACCTTCTCGTCAAGAAAAAACCCACCATGACATCTCTCAGGGGCATGACTCAGGACTCGGCAGCAGCCGTTCAGAGTGTCCAGGAGAAGATCCTCTCTGGTCTGAACTCTGATCTTGCGGGAATCTCTGTCAAGGCTTCTTCTGACGCCTTGACTGGTCCTCTTGTTTGGTCAGGGGTTGAGTTTCAGGGGGACTCTACCTACACTCTCCGCCTGAGTGAGGAAGAGGTCGCAGAGATTGACAACGCCCTCGCCAGCTTCAAGAGTTAGAATAAAAAATTGTCACTGACTTTGTTGTTTGTAAATTTTGCTGACTTCAACAGCCCTTGGGTTGGATGGGGATGAAGTCTCCCGGGACAACTTCCCCCTTCCTAACCTGTCTCGCCGCCTCCGCTCCAGCTCCGAGACCCTACACATGGGACGAGGCTTCGTCGTCATCCGTGGCCTCGAAGCTTCCAGATACACCGTGGAAGACAACGTCACCATCTTCCTTGGTGTTGCCAGCTACATTGCCGAGAAACGTGGCCGCCAGGACCGCAAGGGCAACATGCTCTGTAAGTCTTCCCCCCCTTTAGTGTCCTCGCTAATATGTCACCTAACCATGATCAGCCCACGTTACGGACTCTAAGCAGTGGACGGCTCCGGTCAGTGCTCGTCACGGCATCCACACCAACGGGGCGCTGGTGAGTTTAAGCCATGCTCCTTAAGTTAGACTGACTCTCACAGTATCCGTAAGCCGTTCCATACGGACATGGGATGTGATATCCTGTCTCTCCAGGTCCGTCACAGCGCTGAGAAGGGCGGCTACACGTATCTGAGCTCCGCCTGGACCGTCTTCAATGACCTCCTGAACAGGGAGCCTGAAGTCGTCAAGACTCTTCTGACCCCCAACTGGCCTGTTCAGCTGTAAGTCGCCATAACTAACACCGAAAGCAACAAACTCTTAACTGGTGTACTACAGCTCCGGTCGCAAGGCTTCCTACTACCTCGCTCCTGTCTTGTCGTTCCACGATGGCAAGCTCCTCGCCAGTCTCGATCCTGCCCGTCTCGGTCCTCACCCGAGCATGAGCAACAACCCCAACATCCCGACCCTCACAGAAGACCAAGTCCACGCTCTACAGGCCGTCTCCGAAGCGGCCTCGCAGAGTGAGGTGCGCCTGGACCTCCAGACCGGTGACCTCCTATTCTTCAACAACCTCGCCCTCGTCCACCGTAGAGACGCCTACACGGACCATGCTAGCTCCTCCCGGCACATGGTTCGGCTCTGGCTTCGCAGCCAGAAGCTAGGATGGGCCATCCCCGACGGCATGCTTCCCCCCTGGGAGGCTGCCTACGGAGAGAGCCGCAAGAAGAACAAGGCTGCCCTCTACCCCATCGTCCCCGAGGTCGAGTACCCTGCCCAGAAGTACACCACCAGCTCTGCCGCCTTCATGATTGAGGACTCTGAGAGCTCTGACGAGGAGTAATGTCTCCTGCACTTATGCGTTGTCTTTACGCCTCTTCTGAGGGATCTACAGTCTTTTCCTATCACCTTGTTTTTTTGTTATTGCAGGTTGTCTAGCTCAGACTCGTCCAGTCGTTTACTCAGGATACAGCCATTGTATAGGCTATCACGCAGAGCTTCATGTCAGATATTCGTCACTCTTTTACACATTCAACTCACAAATACAAACAAGTTCTGTACATTCAAGTGGACCAATCTTTGTGCAAGTGTCTCGGACGTGTCTAAACGTAATTGCTTTCAGCTCAGCCAAGTCACAAGTAAACACTGTGTACTTTTTAATACATACATAAAAAAAAATAAGTCTTGATATCCCACCGCCAACGCCATAATTCCGCTCCAGCCAACGAGAGACGACCAAAGCATGCTAGAGACGAAGTGAACCCCGGTTCCGTCTGCACATAGATGGCGTGCAGAAAATCTCCTATGCCGAGACAAGACAAGACCCGGTATCCGTTACTCACAGGGCTGATGGAAAGCCGCAGCCAACACACACGCTGCATGCAAGATCAGAAACCGCGTCAGGCAAGTTCTAGGTAGTTACATCGTTCCGTCCAAGCACTGCAACCTCTTGTCTTCTCGCAGGGAAAGAGAGAGGGAAAAAAAGTAAGGCTCTTGACTCTATTGGTCCTCTCTTGCCGCTGAGATGACTTGTTACCTTCACCCGCCGATCCACGAAAAGAAACCCTCACACCCACCAGAGTACATGCAGTATTAGCCTTCTTCTCTCCTTTCCCGCATCATGCACTTTTTTCTCTCTTCTGTCTTGTCCCGAGATCTCTCTACTTTCGATCCCACCTCAGCTGTCAGTTCTCAAACTCAGCCGCCAGCAGGTGGAAACTATCTAGTCAAGCCACGCAGCTTGACCCTTTCCGGGGTCGAGAAGCACTTGGTTCAGCTCCACCCTTTGGAATATCCCGGTTTTTCCAAAAAGTCGGGCAGGCCAATGGGGAACCGAGGGGGGAGTCAAAGTATATCGTACGCGGGTACGCCTCAAGGAGCAGTCCCATCTCAAGTTGAAGAGGTGGAGTTTTTTGGCGCAGAGCTTACTCCATTGAGTACCGGGCACATCAGAGTTGCGAGAGGCTGGCGGCCATGGCTTTGTGGAGATGACTGTTTAGATGGCAAGCTTCCCGGCTACTGGGACTCTGTGTATCAAGCATGTAAATGGGTTCAACAGGAGTATACCATGTGCCGCGAGGACATCGTAACCTCCGTTTGATAGAACCTGGCCCCTTGGCGCATTCCTCCCTTGCAGGGCACCAGTCAAGGACGCACATACACCGCCGCATGCCTGCATCTCCATCCTGGATGCTCCATCTCTCAGCTTCAGGGGGTTCCACCTTGACCGTGTCTGATCAGACCGGACGCGGGGCCGGGGACCCCGGGATGAGAGCACTTGCAGCTGAGGGAGGTTTTCCGGATGGTCCCCCCCGGTTCCGGGATCCTCCTTGTGATCGACCGAGAGATCTTGGCAGGTGGACTGTTGTTGCCGCCGAGGTGACCTCCATTGTTGTGATGGGGGATACATGGGACTACAAGAGGCTGGCGTTGTAGAGGAGAACCATATTTACGTGCTAGCTAGGGAAAAGAGATAAACTCTCAGGGACACTTCGAATAAAGCTAAGACAGACGGTTTCCTTCTCATGAGCTTGATATCTCTAGCCTTGTCTGTCCAAATACCAAGCCTTGTCAACTAATTTCTAAGAGAACCCGCCTCGAAACCATCCACCACACCGTCCTAGCCCAAGCCCCACGCCAACTCAGTCTCCCGTCACGGCTGATACCTCTTTAGGTTGGCGGCATACGGTGACCAAGGCGAGAAGTACCTTGCTGCGAGTTTGTTGTCATGCAAGGTCTGCTTCAAAAGGCCCCAACACATCACCACGAGGCCGAGTTGGATCGGAAGGGGGGTGCGTGCGACATGTTTTCACCAGCGCTTACTGGGGGCGTGTGTGTTTCTCATCTTGGCTGCTCAGCTCACCTCGAGACGAGACTACTGTATCACGAAGGGGGTGAGTGTGGACCTTTTCATGGCTTGATGTTTGTTACTATCATGGATGGGGGTTGCGTCCCAAATTAGCCCACCGCTTCAGGTCGACACGCGCCAACTCCTCTAGTCCTATCGTCATTATTCAGCGTCCGGTCAGCCCTTTTCTCCCTCCCTCTCCTGCAAGATGAGCTCAAGCTAGTAGCCCCATCAGACCAAGGACCACCCCTATCCCGAGAGCCGCAGTCACCTGGGCACCTCCGGCCGTCTGGATAGATGTTGGCACATCAGTCTCGGAACCAGAAGACCACTCCGAGTCTGTCTCTGAGACGTCTGATCCGGTCTCCCACCCGGTCTCTGTTGTTGTCTCAAAGACAGAGTCCTCTGTGCTGTTGGGGGTCAGAGACCCAGATGTCCATGAGATAGACCCCTCAGAGGACGACACGTACTCTTCGTCTGTTGAAGCAGACCCAACAGAAAGAATAGAGGCGATCCCGGACTCCCCAGGTGCAACCGTCGCAGAGCATGCAGCGCAGCACTTTCCAACCTGCACACAGTCCTTACCCGAACTAACCGCCTGGACAGTAGTTGTCTCCGTCCTCGTGCCTCCGACCACCCTCTCTCCTGTCGACGTCGAATACGTCTCCACAACGACCGTCTCGATGGTTGTAGATCGTGTGCGGACCAAGATTGTAGTCATGGGAGTCTGAGACTGCCATGTCTCCGTGATGGTCTTGGTCATCGTCACCGTCAACTCTGTCGTGCAAGGCTCCGAGCCCGAAGCTTCGTCCGTCGCCTGGGAGAAGTGGAAGGAACTTGCTTGACTCCAGATAGGAGTTCCAATGGGAGTTCCTAGAGTCCATGTTCTCTCCCCAGGGGGTATTCCCCAGATACTCGAACTCGATGATGGCGTGACCCATTCCCAAGAAACCATCATCTCCTCTGAAGTTGTAGAGCACGAGGTCGAAGCTGTCGTCGAGGACAATGTCACGAGCGAAGGAATAGGAGTGTCGTTGTATATCGTGACGCAGGAGGTTGACACTGCCGACGGCGTAAACGGGGAGGTCTTGGACATGCCGCTCTTCCTATAGGCCATCAGTATATATACTATACTAGTAATGCCAAGCAACCTACCAGGTCACAGTAGAGAGCGTGAGAACAGAACACTTTTGCGCACAAATAGTCGTCTTGGAAATCTCAGGAGGGAAACCAGGCCAAGAAAAGTCTCCCTGGATAGAAGTAGTAAAAGATGTATCGAACACCTCTGTGCCAGTGCACCAGAGACAGTCGACAGTCAAAGTAGTCTTTGTAGGCCGGGCAGGAACGACAGGCCCGTCCAAGGCGACGGTGGTTGAAATTCCCACCGCCAGGAGATGGATGAGGAGGCTGGTGAAGCCCATGATGCCGCCGGTAAAAGAATGAATAGGGTCCAAGGTGAGTCCTCCTCCTTCGTGTCTTTGAAAGAGAGGCTCATGTCTGTCTCTGGGCAAAGCCAGACCATGGTTTAAGTAGAAAAAGAGTCATTTCCCTTGCACAACGTTGACATCTGCCATCTCGGGCTTCACGGGATACCCTTCGCTTCCTTATCAGACTTCTAGCACAGCATGTTTGTTCCTCGGGTGCTGCAAGTAATAGCACTTTCTTCCCCTGCTACCCCAGAGATCTCGTACAACGGGGGGGTTGATGCTTCACAAGACGGCTCTGTCTGTAACCGTTGTGCAACAGCCGTTCGATAGAGGTGGCAGCAGCTTCTCCACTCGGCACTTGTCAACGCGGGGCCCTGACCGACGGCAGTGTCATGTTATTCGAGGTCGTTGTTGACAGGCATCGTTCGATTAATCAAAGTGTCACGTTGGGATTCGGTTCGAGTTGCCGGACGGCTAGATTCTCGGGTTGCGGCGTGGTTGGGGGGATGTTGTATTCGATCGATGGGACGGGAGAGGTTGTGGAGCGTCTGGGAAACTGAATTGAGTGTTTAGCAGTGCCTAGAGACTAAATTGGGTATAGAAACTTACTGTTCGGTTCATAGGAACAATCTATGAACGAAGAGGTGGTAGTGTGGTTCGTAGATCGTGTCAGCTCCAACAACAGCTGACTGACCCTCTTCGGGCAAAAGACTTCCCAACTCCTATTATCCAACTCCGATTCTTCATTGGCCAATCCCTATCCCCTGGCTACATCATTTTCACCTGATCTTAAGACCAAAGAACCCACATCAGCAAGGGATGCCCATATGTCCAGGTCCATAGAATCACGTACCACGGAATCCCATTCTCTCCCATCAGAGCTCCTTCAACAAGGTTAGCCTCCCCCCACAGTGAAATTCCCATAAATCCCTCGTAATCAAATAGGAGGAGGCCGTTTTGGTCGTTCTGGAGCGGGTATCGTTCGAGATCTGAGATCTTTCCGCCCGAAACAGGCGTTGTGTCTCACTTTGCGTGACAAGACTGAGTACGTATCCCTTTACACGGTAGTACGAGGGCCGTCAGGGTGCTTTTGATGGGTCAGTGACAGCTGTCGATGCGAACTGTTGGGATTTGTGTCAATGTTTGACTTAGCAAGACTCGACATCAATCCAGTTTGATATTGGCCTTCATATTCTGGAATCCGACATCAGATCCACGGACGTCGTCACCATGCCTGCCAAGAAGTCTAGAACTGTATCTTCATTCCAGCCGCCGGCAGTATCCTTGAAATGTCTTGCTCGGCATCGTACAACTCCCGAACAGGTCAGGGCAAATGCCGAAATCACGCTAGAACCAAGCTTCGTCCGGCAATTCTGACAGTAACTTTCGGCCGAAAGATGGCATGTCTCAAGGAACGGAACGTGAAGGGGCTACTGAGTATCCACATGTCAGTTCATAAGCTCTTGGGTGATATATCTTTGTCTCGGCGCGGGATAGTTGTGCACTCCGCCTTCAGGTGAATGGTAAGTATGTTGTCATAAATTGAGGTTCATCTCCAATTATTTGAAGTTGCTAGTGTAATTTATTCTCTTGGGCAGCATGGTCTTTCGGAGGAAAAAAGGCTCTATTTGTGCGTTCTGGTTGCAAGTCCCTCGCATTTAACGACGAAGCATCCCTAGACCCCATCCTATCACCATGAAAGCCTATCGAAAGCCTAAAGGCTCCTCTAAGAAGACAAAAAGTCACACTACGGTAATCTCCTGATACAAAGAGATTGGAATGGCCTCTTGCAAGCATGCTCACTAGATCTCAACTATCCAGAAGCGAGCCGTGCCCCATGTCAAAGTATCGTTGATTATTTGACCTAATGCAAGTCTATCATCCCGTATGTCTCAGTCGTAAACTCTATATCAGATCACCCCACGTTGTAATCCGGAAGCAACAAGGTCATGTGCGTGTCATCGTTCTGAGCTGTGGGGGTCCACGGTTAAGAGACCAGTTATTGGAGTGCTCTGTATCAGCGGTGAACATAGCAGCATCAAAGCCCCCCTGCATTCCTGATAGGCCCATAGTCCATTTTAATTTAGGGAGGAGATTCCGAGCACATCGGAACTCAGGCCACCAAATAGTTGCATGCTAGATTCTCTTATACCTAGCACAAATAGTTACCCAGACAAGCCAGAATGAGAAGCGTAGGTTCCATTGAAATCCTGGGCCAATTTATCGTGAAACCCAAATTAGAACGTACTAGACACAATTGATTCATCCTCTGCTAGAAAATGTCGGAGAAAAACGTCCTCTCCCCCCTTACATATATGGTGGATCTCTGTCTAGGTCTGCCTCCAGTTCATCCAACTGCCGCCTTGAAACATGAAAGTCCTGCAATAACGGCTCGAGTTCCGAATGGGCATCTTAATAGGCTTTCACATTTTGTGTTTTGTCCTCTCACCGGCATTGTCGGGATCGAATTGGCTCGCTCTCGACTCTCTTGAGACATACAATCCTGGCCAACATAGACCTCACACATTATTTGGATTGTCCTTTCAGATATTGTCATGGCCATATTCAAATCGATGTAAATGACTATAAAGTCGCTTCTTCCAGTACGTCTTCACCGAATCGTTCTGAGAGTGTCGACGAATGTAGTTGTCAACACCAGCCGGCAGATCGGGCTTATTTGTGGGGCCGCCCCGGATCGCACTCCCGGCCGCCCTGAGTGGTCGGCACTTGGCCCAATATCTCAAAAAGGCAAGTCTTGGTTAGGATGCCATTATCGGGAGCGAGGTCCTCCCTATTCCTCCCTCCATCTTATGAGAATTGCCTGCATTTTTCGGGTGATGTGGTAGTCATGCGTCTTAAAAGGGCCCACGCACGTGTGTGGTTGACGGAGACTTTGCATCTACACTATGCCCTGAGGTTAAAGCAACGTCAAAGTAAAGATGATCAAACTGTCACCCAATGCTTACAGCTCAAGAAAATACCGACCCAGTGCACCGGGATAGACAATACCCAAGAATGATGTGATAGAGCATGAGATTTCCTTGACTCTAGGGTAAATGAAGGCTAGTTCAATTCCACTTTTGAAGGATCTTGACTTGGGCGGTGTCCGAAGTCCGCATAACGTAACAAAGCCATGATCTGATGATGGAACCCAAATAATTTGAGCCGCCAGTCGCGGGAATCTTATTGTCCGAATCATTACTCGGGTCCGTGAAGCCGACAAGGAGAGCCACAATTGAATGACCAGACCCGGGAAACCGGACATTGGAACACCGACCGAAGGATTCGAGAAAACATCCAATACTTGCAGAAAAACAACAAATCTCGAGATGCCGATAGGTTTGTCTAGGGTAGCTTCTATCAATTCGATCACGAACTACTGATCAAAACCCATGTCCGGAGCCTCCCGAAAACCGCGGGCACATCCTTGAACGACTGTGTGGCCTGTGATCACCAACCCTGGCCTGACAAAACACCAAGCAACGTTGCAACTTCAGTGGATTCCCCCTCGGCACATGACAGCTTCCCTCTGCGATGGAGACATTTCAAAACCCGCATGGTTACTCATTCCCATGATCTGATTGATATCCCATTGGAATTTCCTTACCGTGACTTCAAATACAAACACTGAAGAGAGAAGGAAACCTGACTTGGCGACACAAAAGCCGCAGCAGAGTGCAATTCATCAGCCTCGCAAGCCACACAGCAACCGCTGGCCTTTTCGGTCCGATCCAATTCGCGCCAGGGTCGTTTGGGCTTAGTCTGGGGGAGAGAAGACAAGGGGGTGTGGTCTAGGTCGAGCTGCAAAGTGCGCTTCTCCGCGTTGAAAATGAAAAACGACGGGGGTTGCGGCAGATTACGCGGAGGAGGGCGTTTTCATGCATGAGACAAGAAACAAGAAAATGCATGATCCCCAACTTTCATTCTTTCTCGAAAAGATAATCGCGAATATCATCATTGTTGGAAATCAACATTTGTTAGTGCCGGAACTCCCGCGCGATTCATGCAAACCAGAAGCTCCCCTTTTTTTTCTCCACAACTAGACGTAAAAAGCACACGAGAGCAGGTTCTTCTCGAAGCTCACGCTAGATCACGGCCTGTCCGGCAGCTACTGCACGATGAGGCCACTGGTCCTGCAGGCGGTGATGAGATTGGCCTGGGAAGGACGAGTGCCTCCCCCCTGTTGCTTTGAGAGAGAGAGGTATACAGTGCGTTGCCGACTTGGGCAAACGGGTGCGTTTTACTGGTCGGATGGGCGCACTGTGGTGGCTGATGCTTTTTTCTGTGGTACAAAGGATCGTGACTATGACGGAGTCGGTTTGAGGAAGCGATAATTTGTGTAGGGCCAGAAGGCAACAGTAATGGGGTATTGTGATCTATCTATAACTTGTAGGTATCTCTAAAACAAAGAAAGTCTATATCGTGGTCGTGAGAGTGGGGAGATGTCAACGGCGGGCTTCCCTAGCCTCTACTTCTCTATAGGGTCTGGTATCTCTTGTCTCGACTCTTTCTGACATAGTCTCCCAAACTCGCTTAGAATTAAGGGCACATCAAGTTGCTGAGTGTTCATGAGATACTCGCCCTCTTGTCGTCGAGCAAGCTTGATCGCCTTTCGTGCGCCAGAGTGCACAAGCGTGCGGATACTCTGGTAAATGCCGTGACCTGGATATGCCACAACTCCAAGAGTTGCTGCCAGAACTATTAGTCTCACTAAACACGGACACAAGCTTAGAGAAACTCACCTGAAGCTGTCTTGCTCGCCATACCAACCACACCTTTACCGACACCTTTAGCGACGCCAAGTGCACCACCATCCCTGCCCCCCTTGTAAGGCTGCACAAACAAATCGGCAAAGCCCTCAGAGATACCCCGGACAAAGTTGACGCCCCCCACACGCGCTCCAGATGCCCAGTCGTGGACCGGCTCGTTCTCAGGCACTTTCTCGCCGTAGAGCTTGGGTACGGCGCGGAACCCTTCCGTGACGGCCAGCGGCAGGTCGACGTAGAAGCCCCGGCCGTAGGACTTGAAGAACCCGCCTACTCCTGACGCGGATGCTGAGGCGACTGCGCCGGCTGTGCTCCATCCGCTGCTACCGCCGTGTGATGTGTGTGGTCTGGTGAGGGTGCCTTGTTGTGATGGAGTCGGTGAGAGATGAGGGCTGGTGGGTTCAGAGGGGGCTTCGTTGACTTGAAGGGTCCTTTGACGTTCTTGATATGCTTGGATAGGCTTCATGACAATGCCAGTTGTGGCTTTGGCCATATCAGTTGATGTACCGAGCATAGATGAGACAGTACCGGTCAAAGGATCCCATCTCCGGTTAACGATCCTGATAGTCTTGGTCTCATTTCTGCAACTGTCAGTCAAGTACCCCTGGTTCACCCTGCAAGGCAACGTACATAGCTAGCTTCTTGTGGTCAACCTTGAGATGCTGAAACAACACACCAGCAGCTGCCTTGGACAACCTAATCTGCTTCCCCCCTCGCTTAAACAACCACACAGCAGGCTGATTGCGCAGAATGTCACACTGCAGGTTCTCCAAAGGCAGGTTAGCATGGAACGATCGGACCGCAGTGACAACACCATTCTCGGTCCTCATGCGGTGCGAGATCTCGGCAGCGGCTGAGGCAGCGTCTGGCGTTAGACAGAACTGGATAGCCTCGGAGAGGTTGTCCACGTTGAGTTGCTTCTGGGGTATGGGGAGGGGTCCTGCCCCTGATGCTGCGACCATCTCTCCCCAGAATGGTTGACTGCAGGACGTTAGCGAGGGGCTATACCTGGGGTAGGTTATACCAACTCTCCAAAGAAGGGAACAATAGTCGTTGGCCGACCGTTGAGAAGACCACAGGCCGTTGTCCCGGCGCCACCGTGGTGAAATACGGCAGACACTTGTGTAAACAGCCACTCATGCGGGCAATCTCCCAGGAAGAAGATGTCCTTCTCTTCTGTACCGCCGAGATTACTCCATCCTCGAGAAATGATGGCTCGCACGCCGGTTCTATGCACAGCCTCGACTAGAATCTTGGTCATACGCTCAGGATCATCAATGACAATACTGCCGAAGCCGATGTAGATGGGACGGGGGCCTTGAGCCAAGAAGTCTGCGAGGTCAGGAGGAGGCGTATAATTGGGAGGTTCTCTGAAAAAGAAGCCGCAAACATCTGATCTTGTTAGCTTGGTTAGTTACAAGTAGTCAATTGACATACCAATATAAGATGGCCAGTCTGCTGGTTTTCCAACCAAGGCAGGAGACCAACAATATGTAAAAGGAATCTTGAGCGTCTCAGCAAGTAGAGGACCCTCAGACAAGGGCACAGGTTCAAGATCAATCGTCTTGCGCCAATCATTGATAACATCGCCCAAACTAACCATGTCAGTATCCATGCACCCAAAAGGCGCTTCCAAAGACTTACCCCTGCCAGGTCAGCCACTCCACCACGCTGTAGGAAACATAGTTGGCTGTCTCTTGGTCCATAACTGCCTTGCCTCCAAACTTGAGATTCGCCAGTGGATGCGAAAAGCTTCTCGTGCTCGTCCAGGGCATGGTGAACATTAGATGGACAGGGATGCTCATTGCTTGCGCACAGTGAACGTGGGCAAAGCTGGGAGGGTTCGCAATGATTGCGTCGGCAACAAATGGACGCCCGCTGATAGGGTCTGGTTGAAGACATGACTGCCAGCATCCATCCAGCATCTCGGCAACCATAACTCGCTTCTTCTGGATATCTCCACCGCGGAGACTCTTCAAGCTGGGTATTAAGCCAGGGTTCTTGACCATGTATGCCATTAACTCTGAGGGATTGCCGCCGATCGGATAGAACTCGAGTCCAGCGTCGCGGACAAACTTGTCAAAGACATTATGTGTGGCAAGACGCACTCGATGGCCATGCTTCTGGAGTTCGCAGCCGAGAGCGACAAAAGGTTGAACATCACCGCGGCTCCCGACGACTTGAATGACGATGTTGAGTTTGATGGGGAACTGGTGAAATGGCAACGGTTCTTCTCGCTCTTCGGAAAACTTGGAGTATTTCGGGGATTCAGGCTCCTCCAGAGGTGCCTTGAAGTCGGGGATGAAACGAGAGAGGGCACGGCAGAAACGTGAGTTGACATCGACGTCGATGCGACCATCGTCTATCGAGCATTAGCGGAGTAATAACAGGCCAAGTCAAGTAACGTACTCGTTACTGAAGTCGTTTGCTGCAGATTACTCCCTATCGCAGCCTCGTAGGAAGGAAGATTATCTTCAGGAATAACCGCCTCTGGTAGGTCGCTATACGGAGATGCTGGCACCCCGGTGCTGCCATGGGCTCCCTTGAAATACGCCATGGATCTTGAGTTAAGCTATCGAGCTTGGGAAAAGAACAAAGAGGATTGATACCCTTGAAGAAGACCAACACTGGGGAAAGCATTAAGCTTGTATTAAAGCAAGCTCCAAAGGCAACCCACACACCGTATCCATTACATCGCCATCTTTTCTTCCGCGCATTCGGACAAGAGCGCGGCTTCTCAAGTCAGGGGCAATGAAACGCGCG
Source organism: Fusarium euwallaceae (assembly GCA_002168265.2). Classification (NCBI taxonomy): domain Eukaryota; kingdom Fungi; phylum Ascomycota; class Sordariomycetes; order Hypocreales; family Nectriaceae; genus Fusarium; species Fusarium euwallaceae. The sequence continues at coordinate 116,451 of NHTE02000038.1, forward strand.
ACGTCATGCTCGGCTCAACTGCCGCGGGTGCGCGTATCGAAGATGCATAGGGCTGATGGACGAGGCCGTGATCCTAGCTTGCTCTATTTGCGGCTTCATGGCGGGTTTGTTGAGATGGTGATATACGCGTATAATGACTCTGTTGTGGAGAGTTGAAACTCCACCAAAATCTGGATTTGCAGGCTAATTTTAGTGGACCGTCTTCTACAGCAGGTATCTATCCGCGTATAGAGGGGCATCAAACATTGAATACGTTCATGTTGAGATAGGAGGGCGACGTCAGCTTAAATACGTTTCCACGTAAAGATGGATATATATTCTAGCCAAGACCTCATTTCTTGGGGTTTCTTGTCCCAAACTCCACGGTGCAAGACGACAAGTTCCTCGTGTTCGTAAACACCAGAAACTCCAGCCTAGACGAGAGACGACCCGGAACACGAGAACGTCAACACCAATAGCACATCATGGCTGGCGATAGTGGCTCAGACGCCCCCGAGGCGTATGTTTTCTATAACTACAACCCGTCGATGCCAGCGGCCGTCATCTTCATTGTCGTTTTTGGCCTCGCCTCGATTCTTCACACGTGGCAGCTCCTCCGCAGTCGGACATGGTATTTTATTCCGTTCTTGATCGGATGTCTATGTAAGTTGTGATGAACACTCTAAACAAAGCACCCGCTGATGATCTTGCAGTCGAGACGGTTGGCTATATTGGCCGTGCTCTATCGGCGAACGAGGCCCCCGATTTTACCAAGAACCCGTACATCATTCAGTCCCTCCTGCTTCTGCTGGGACCGGCGCTGTATGCAGCGTCCATCTACATGATCCTTGGTCGCCTCATCAACCTTCTCGATGCTGGAGATCTTTCTATGATTAGCCCTCGATGGTTGACAAAGGTGTTTGTTACGGGCGATGTCTTGTCCTTCTTTGCCCAAAGCGGAGGTACGTTGCGATAAGAACTTCCAAATTCCAAAATGCTAACGTGGACTAGGCGGCGGCATGCTCGCAACCGCCAAGGACAAGGACGCCGTCAAGAGAGGCGAAAACATCATCGTCGGAGGCCTAGGCATTCAGATCCTCTTCTTCGGCTTCTTCATGGTTGTCACCCTCGTTTTCCACCTTCGAATCCGCCGACAGCCAACACAAAAGTCTCTCGAGATCACCACGCCCTGGAAGAAGCTCCTCTACGTCCTCTACGCGACCAGCTTCATGATCCTCGTACGATCCGTCTTTCGCGTTGCCGAATATGTCATGGGCAAGGACAGCGAGCTCCAGTCCAAGGAATTTTGGATCTACGTCTTTGATGCTCTCCTCATGGCACTCGCAGCTTGGCTTCTCAACTGGTTCCACCCTAGCAGAGTCATCAACGCGGCCGTAGACTCGAAGCGAATCGCCAGTTCTGAAGAGTATGTGATGGAGAGCCAGCCGTATGAAGGCCAGCAACCCAGACGCCACTCTCACTCGCGACGGCACTCAAAGAACCACTCGCGTTCTCACTCTCGCTCCCGCTCGCACTCGGGACACTCGCACTCTCACTCTCAGTCGAAGCATTCGCACAACAGGGACGAATACTACCAGTAAGGGGTAACGGGGCTAGCGCATGCTAAGGGAATGAGAAAGTGCCGGACCCACGACGGGATGCTCTCCAAGGGCTGGTAGAGCAGGTCGCGTCAAAGCGGGATGGACGAGCTATCAGATTTAGTGGGGGAAGCGAAACTTGGACTTTATGAGGAATCAATAACTAGGGATCAGACCGTCCTACTGACAGTCTTTCATTTACAAGCGAGCAAGATACGTGTCATAGCATAGCCCACCATGTCTGAGATGGTTGCTTCTTTTTTGTATGGTTAATACAAAACCGGCGTTGAGGAGATTTGCGTGGAGACTCATGGTGAGAAGCTGCCAGCTGCATCAAGATTGATGAAGTCAATGAGAAACATTAAACAAGACTTTCGAGCAAAAACCGACGACGATCGGTCCCAGGAACCCGTATCAACAACCCAACAATGCGGTTCCGCAACCGCATCAAAGGCAATGGTATGCCCTGCCGCTCATGCGCAGCAGGTGAGAGACAGTCTTGACGGGGACCTTCATCTCGGCTACAGCACAGTGAGGCTTGGAGCCAGACGAGTGAGCTGGGTTGAGACGAAATGTTTCACGACGGCTCAGGACAAAACATGATAGCAGACCAAAGCTATTTGATAGCTACTGGACTGACAGCTGAATGTTTCGGATGATCTCTTGCGTGCCTTAGAAACGTGGGGAGACGGTGTGCCCTGGAGGGGCCCCAGGGACGGCATTTGTGAGACATGGGGGGGCTAAGGGACGGCAAGAGATTCCAGAGAGGCGGAATAGTATCAGTATCTTTTGCATGAGTAATCCGACGTCTCGGATGACCACGAGAGCAACTCAGACTCAGAGACGGCAATCAATGTTGTTGAGGTGGCGCAAGTCAGCAGAGAGGAGATGGGAAAGCTACCTGAAGTTTGAAGCTGCAAGGCGCAAACATGGAAGTCAATAGAAGACGTCGTGATGTTTAATGAAGAGGGGGTTTCCAAGAACTGCATGAACTGGAATGCAATTCTTGAGGTTTCTTTATACAAGGCAAAGCGAAGTTGAAGCCAAAGCCAATAGAACTGACGTCTCCCCCGAAAGCGATCGGCTGGGTAACCGTTGCCGAACCGAGGCTGACGGGCAAACACCACACGATACGCGAGTCAAGTGGAACTAGCGACGAACAAGAAAATGACAAAAAAGAAACGAGAAAGATGCCAAGAACGATCCAGCGAGAGAGAAGGCACAGAATGAATTACGTATCAGACACGGTGCGGGTTGAGAAAGCAAGAGGAAAAGTTAAAATCATGCCAAAAGATGTGAGTGTGTGTGTGTGTGTGAGTGTCCTTTTCCGCTGTAGAAACTTTAGACACGGCCCCCGGGGAACGCCGGACGGCTTGAGCGATGTTTGGATATTTGATAATAAATGTCTGAGAAAAAAGCCCACTAGAAATCTGGGGCCTGAGAACTGAGATTACAAAACAGCTTAGAAAAGAGACTAAAAAATCTCATTCATTCTGGTGCTTGATGGTGGCTTTGGCTGGCGGTTTCGTTTTCTGAACCACGCGCCCCAGAAGTCTGCCCGTGCCAAAAAAAGGGACTCCATCTTGCACTGTGATGGGATTCGGGTGCGACGTTACAAGAGGGCTTTGCACTGTGCTGTGTGGCGGTGATGATTCCCTTGCGCCACCGACAGAATCCAAAAGTTCCCCAGCTTTGCACGCTCACTGGACAGAGTTGACCTTGTACACAGTGTCATATCCGAGCACACCACTTCTTACGGACGGTCGGGACACACGGGCCCGCCCCCAGTGCGCCTCTTTTGTCCAGTGCTTTTCCTCTCTCTGGGGACCCCTGGTACCCTGGTACCCTGGCTCCCTCCCCCCCTGTAGCTTCCTTTCCGCTTTGGCACTGTCTGTTCACTGCTAATTTCTCCAACGCCCCTTCCCCCTTTGGGATGTCTCGCCCGTCCGCTCTTTGTACCTTCCTTGGTCTGCTGTCTCGTTTCCTGGACGGGTGGTACGAGTGAAAACTGACGGCTCAAGTCTTTCCCCAGCCATTTTGTGCCCAGAGATACATTCTCATCCTTCTCTCCCTCGTCCCATCCCGTCGTCACTCTCTCCCGTCTCTCTGGGTTCCTACCTCGTTCCCACCCCCGGTCTCGCCTTGGCCTTGCACTTGCAGTTGGCTTGGCCCTGGGTCCTTCCTCGAAATCTCCTTCTCTTTCAGTCTCCATCTCTCACCTCATCTTCTCGTCTGCCCATCCCATCCCGTCCTGATTCTGATCCTTCCCACATCCACTCTCTTCTTTCACCTCCAGAACAAAAACATCCCCAACCAAAACCTTTACCGATATTCCATTTACGCCTCGAATTCTTAGAAGACACCAACTGATCACAGCCACCTGCGTGCTTGACCGACCGCCACGACTTCCTCTCTCGCGCTTGCTGGCCAACCCATGATCCCCCGCATTATGGTTCAAGGCGAAAGGGCCGAATAACCTGCATCTTCAGCAAATCCTATCGAACCAACCCCCGCCTCGAACTTCCACCACTTCCGATACACCATCGAAACCGAAGGACACTTAACAACCCCCCGCAAATCCCCCGGACTTTGGGTTGACGCGAACTCGTCTTAGCAAAATCCCAGTTTCCTGGAAACATTCTTGACATCGCGTCCATCCGCCCTGGGCGCTTCTCCGCCAACTCAATTTTACTTACCACTGTTGGTGATATTCAGGCACAGATCACCATGCCTCAGCCAGTGGTCAAGCGCGCCTGCGATGCTTGCCATCGTCGCAAGGTCAGATGCAACGGCGCTAACCCTTGTCGAAACTGCTCCGGATCTCAGCTCTTGTGCACCTACAATGCGATTCCTCAGAAGAAAGGACCTAAAGGCTCTCGAGCCAAGGTCATCAGCGAGTTGAGAGAGACTCAACGCCAAACCAGCTTGGCCGCCAAGGTCCACCAGAGACTGACTGGCGCGCCCGGAGCACCCCCGAATTACAGTCCCGAACCGTCGACTGGTCTGCTATCCAACGAGTTTATGAAGGACTGTCTCCGATACTTCTTCGACAATGTTTACGGGCAGATGCCCATTCTGGACCGACGCGCGCTTGAGGAGCACATGACGGTTATGGAACAAGGCCGTGATGTGTACTGCCTGTTGAGCGCTCTCTGCGCATTCGTCATGCTCCAGCCTGGCACGGCATTGCCCGTCAACGACTCATACAACCTCGAGCTGCACCCGGGCGCCAACATCGCTGCAAGTCAGCTCCTCCTCGATGAGTGCATCCGGGTCCGGAAAGCCAACGACTACCACGACTCGATCAACCACTATGTTCTTGTCACCAACTACCTCATCTTTGCTTGCCACTTTGCTCTGGACAACCACGACAAGGCTTGGTTTTATCTGCGTGAGACTAGCACCATGATGCACATGGCCGGCATGCACAAGGAGGACTTTTACGCGTCTCTTGAGCGGGAAGATGCCACACGAAGACGCCATCTTTACTGGCTTGTGCTCATGACGGAGAGATCGTACGCTATCCAGCGTAACCGACCACAGACTCTCCAGTCCTCAATTCGCCTTCCTGGTCTGGTTGACGAGATTTCAAACCCCAGGATGTTTGACGTCAACACCTTTGCGATTCGCGCAAAGCTCTTTCAACCATTTGACAACACATGTTTGGCAACTTGGAAGAAGGTCCAGAGCCAGTTCTCGGCGGCCCAGGTCACAGGCCTGCAGAAGCAACTGCAGGAGTCGGCCATGGCATTCGCCTGTCAGGATACAAACCTGGCTGAGATGGGAACAAACCAACAGTGGCTCCAGAACATGATCTGGCAGCTCACTCCCAACAATGGGCCCGACGGTAATGAGGAGTATATGGCCCCCGCTCGTCGAGAGCTGCTCATGACCATTGCCTCTGGTCTCCCCAACATGAAGGGAATGGATGTTTTGGGTAGTGGATGCGTAAGTACGAGACATGGTGCGAAGTTGAGCCTGACTAACGAACAAACAGATTGAGAGTCTTCTCCAAGCTTGTCACCTTCTGAACGATGTTCTCTATCGTCAGCCAAACATTCGCCATCCTTTCACTGTCAGCCCCCATGATCATCTTCAGCAGTTGCTGCAAATCCTGGGGATGCTGAGACACAACCACTGGCACTACCTGCCTCTGCTGCTCACCAAGGTGGTCGAGGTTCTTCCCCGTCTCACCAACCCAATTCTCCCCAACGCACCGGAGAACTGTCAAATGGCCAACATTGACATTTTTGACGGCTTCGGCAATGCTGGCATGGCGCAGCCCCCTATGCCCATGTACCAGGGTCAGTCGGGCGCGACTGATGCTCTTGGACAGCTTCCACTGCCAATGTTCCAAGCCCAGGTCGAGAGGGATTGCAAGCCTCAGATGCCAATGTACCAGGGCCAGATGGAGACACCTGACTCTATGGGCCAGATGTCCATGTTCCAGGACCAATCCAACACACCTGATTCCAAGGCACAAGCATCACTGGCGATCTATCAGAACCAGATCACTACGCCTGATTCCTTGGCTAACTCGAATGGTGGCAATGGAACACCCCCAGGATCGCAACAGGACAATATGGGTTCCTCGTTTGTGACACCGCCCAGTGTTGTATCACCTGGGATGGAATATCCCCACAACCTGTCCAATTTCAACGTATCTGATATGGTCATGAGTCCGATGGGTGACGGAACACCTCCCAGCTCGATGAACTGCATGCCTAGCCAGCAGCAGCAGCAGATGTCGATGCAGGGAGATGGAATGTGTCAGCCTCAAATGGACAATATGGCGTCACGGAGCATGCGCAACCAGAGCATGAATGCTCAGTCCATGTACGACCTGCAACAAACACCAGAAACAGCAGGTAGTTACCAGATGCAGAGCCAAGCGCCCATGGCAAGCCAAAGCCAAGCATCGATGTCAAGACAACGGCAAGCCTCGATGGCTGGACAAGGTCAAGCATCGATGGGCGTGATGGCCAACGAGATCGACTTTGGCGGGCTGCAAGGATAGTCATCTGAAGCGGCTCCGAGCACTGTATCATCTGTGACTCACTACTGTTTTCCCCCCCTTCTCTTTTCTTTGTCAACGCACATGTTTTGTTGGTCCTCAAGATGATTTCTTGCTGTTGACTGTATGTATTTGATACGCTCCAATTCCCTTTGTTTGTTGTTTCGGTGGTTGATCTGTTTTCGATGACCAAGGTGGTCCAATATCGGATCGGCGTCCTCGGTGTTTTGTGCTGTTGATGATTCTTTGTTTGGTGTCTTGTCTTGTCTTGTTGATGTATGTCGGCGCTGTTTAAGGAAAGGAAAGAAGAATCGTGCTCACCAGAAGTGAAAAGGTCTTGGGAACGAGGATGGGAGTACTGGGAATGATATACCAGGAATGGGAACTACGCGAAAGGCAAAGAGGGTCCGACCGAAGAGGCTTGAATAGATGCCGAAGAGTAGAAGCTAACTTAGTTTAATCATGTTTTGAATTGAACTGACTGTACGCCACGATCTGTAATAATTCTGACTTGGTATATGAGTGTTGGTGTATGTGGTGTGGTATTGTATCATCATTCATAAATTGGGCCGAGTAAACTCGGTCCTTTTTCGTAAACATTAACTTATCCCCTTCCCTTGATAGATCTGACGGCCAATACCTCGATCCTTTCTGCATATAAGCTCATGAGATGGCAGACGGGATCTCCCCAGATGACGTCTCTCAATTGTTCTTCAAGACATGTGACTGCGACGACGCCTTCATCAATACGCTCTCTTACTGTCTTGCGATCCTTGGGTTTGGCTCTAGGATCTCCCGTGCGTAGAATGACGAGTCTGCCGGCATTGCTGAGAGTGCAAGGAGGAACATTCCAAACCGGAGGTGGTGAACGAGAGCTCTTTCGAGATTTAGAGCTCGACTTGGGTTTCTTTGGCGGTGGTGAAGCGAGTAGTTCCAAAAGACTCCTGACATAGGCCTTGTCTGCTCTCACAACAGGATCACCCTCGTTGATGAAACTGAGAAAGACACTGTTTCGGAGATTTGGATGATCGGGCTTGGCCAGGGGAAGCAGGCTCACAGGCGGTGCACCAAAGGTGACGCAGTGGATCTTTTTGAAGCAACTTGACAGGGCGTTGAGCTCGCTCTCGGCCTCGGCCGTCTCAGCCAGCATATGCGAGTAAAGCAGCGCCGCCACAGCACCACCAGCAGAGTGACCCGTAAGCATAAGGTTATAACTCGACCGTCTCGGATCTTCTCTAAGAAGCTGTCGTAGTCTAGCGGCGACGGGTCGGATCATGCTCCTAGCTACCGATAGGAAACCAGCATGACATAGATTCCCCGGATCGTCGAGAAACCCTGCTGGTGTTGATGGTGCTGTTTTGAGATTTACTGCCCAGTCCATGAACGTTGCTGTTCCCCGGATCGCAAAGACGATGGTGCTCATGTGATCCATCGGTTTCGACTTTATGCACATTGCTTTTGTGCCTGAGAGCCAGTCTGATGAGACGTGGGCGTCGAGTTCGCTGCCTCGGGGCTTTTCGTAGACGCGTTGGGAATATTCGGCTGCTAGGCAGAGGAGTTGCCACGTTGGGAGGTAGCTATAACCGTTAGGATGCATTCTTTTCTTACAAGAGAAGTGACGACATACAGAGCTAGAGGAGGGAGATCTGCAGGGAGTTTCGAGTTTGCGTAGAGCTCGACTTTGGAGAAATAATTGCCAGAGACGACAGAAGTTGCCATATGAGCCTTGTCCTTGTGCTTGGTGCGCTTGGTAGATTTCCCAAAAGCCTTGTCTTGAGATTGTTGCTGCTGTTGAGGAGGAGGAGGAGGATGCCAGCTGAAGAGATCACCCTCATTACCACAAAGCTTCTCATGATCAATAAGAGTCATGACATTGTTAAACCGACTATAAACATCGGCATAAACGGCATTAGTAGTCTGAGCGCAACCATGCCAAGCAGACATGCCATCATCGTATAGCTGAGTGAACGGAACGACATCTTTTGCGAGATTGACCATTGAACCTGTAAGTCTCGAAAGAGAAGTATGATGATGAACTTGTTGTTGTTGAGGCTGTTGTTGATTCCCAAGGTAATAGTGTTGATTCACAATGACGGGTTGATACCCGTTCCATGCTGGTGGAGGAACGGGTGGTCTGAATTGAGGCTGTGATTGACTTGCATACCCGTGAGAGTAAGGATAATTCGGAGGAGGCGGAAGAAGAAGCTGAGGTTGAGGAGGTACCTGTTGTTGTTGAGCAGGTCCATAGACGTTTGGAGGATCGAGTAGACACGTCTTTTTCTGCTTTTTATTCTTGGATGAGCTATTATTACTCTTGCTCTTCTTCTTCACCTTGTTTGTCTTGACGAACCAACCCATGGCGAAGGATGGACTTGAGTATCGACAATGTCATTTCAAGCATATGATGGGAATAAAAACAGTCACACGAAAGAAAGAAAAGAAGAGGAGAAAAAACAAGGCTTGAAAGAAAAGGCGATAAACAAATCGCACATGACACACACACACTTGCTCGCACGCTTCTGCCGAAAAAGGATGGATGCCTTCACATCGCCAATAGGATATTCTTAGCAACAACACTCGCTTGCCGATCAAGTTCGACAGGGGGGGTGGTCAAAGCAGGACAAATCACACGCTCACAACATGCGGGTGACCCTGCAAGTAAGTGACCGTGTTATTCTGTCAGCCCCATCTAGGCTCTCCCCAAGGCTCAGTGGGCTCTGCTAAGCAACACTGCCTCTGATACCCATGATTCGTCGGGATCCTAGCGACTAACAGACCAATCGGGGCCACGAAGGTGGTTGGGTTCGCCCAGGGGATGAGAGGGGAAGGGGGATGATTGTCCAGGGGTTTGTATTGGTTCGAGTCCTCAGCTGGGGATGCAGCTTTCTTCGCCGGCACGTCGGGTATGCAAAGGTAGAGAGAGCTTTGCAGAAGGATGGGTGCATGGCTAACGAGGTTCAATGGCTTCGTGAGGACTTTGTTGATGGGCTTATCGAGTGAGCCTCTGCAGAATGAGACATTGTTGACTGTGCATGACGCTCACTCAACCATGATGCCACAGCTCACTCGGCCAACCTGATGCAGGATTACATGATATATTGCAGTATACATTGCATAAACGGACTTTAGCACAGCCGTTGCCCTCCGTCACGAAAGAAAAATACATGACACCATTCCAAGGGTTTGAACTCTAAGCTATACCTCTTTTGTAAAATTGCGCTAACCTCGTTTCGTATTCCTTCACGGTTAAAACACGCTAACCTTGTTTCGTATTCCTTCTGCGCTATACCCTTTGTCGTATTCACGGTTTATCTGATTCATTGAGAGGTTACCCGAATGTCAAGGAGATACTGATTAATTCTCGCGAGAATGATGAATCTCGTGGGAGAATGTCTGTTAACTCCGTCTCTGTAATTGAGGTTTGGATCCATCGTGGTCTGTAGATTCTGGGTATAAAAACCCAGGTGAATGCCCCTTAGATGTGAATAGACAAGACAATCAACCTCATCAAGCAACTCAATCAATCATCTACACTCTTCCACTCCTCTTACAATTCTCGCAATGGCTCTCCCTTATACCATGAAAGGCCTCGTCCTCCACGAGGATGACTCCATCACCCTCGAAACCTCCCTCCCAGTCCCCTCTCCCATCCACGGCTCCGCCATCATCAAGGTCCTCGCCAACCAAGCCAACCCCAACTTCTTCAACATGATCCGTGGTCAGGCTGGAGCTCATCCCTTCACCCAGCCAAGGCCTCTAGTTCCAGGAGCTGCTTGTATCGCTCGCGTCGCTGCCGTGGGTCCTGATGCCGTCTCCCTCAAGGTTGGCCAGCTCGTTGCTATCGACAACTTTATCCGAGCTCGTGATGATCCCAATGTCAACATCCTCTGGACCATGTCTGATGGACAGACTGAAGAGTCTAAGAAGTTGCACAGAGACGTTTGGCGTGATGGTACCCTCGCTGAATACGCCAGGGCACCTCTTGAGAACATCTACCCCTTGGACGAGGAAACCCTTTGTGGCCCCGAGAGTGAAGGAGGTCTGGGATACTCTATCGAAGACCTTCTTCACATCATCCCACACAGCGTTCCCTTTGGTGGTCTTCGAAGCATCCACCTTGAACCCGGCGAGACTCTTGTCGTCACCCCTGCCACTGGTCTCTTCTCCGGTGCTACCGTTTCCGCCGCCCTCGCCATGGGGGCCAAGGTCATCGCTGTATCTCGCTCTTCCTCCGGCCTCGAGAAGCTCAAGGCCAACTTCCCTTCAGTCCGCACCGTCGTGGCGACTGGTGATGTCAAAGCCGACACCGCCGCCATCCTTGCTGCATCCGGAAAGAGTGCCCCTGACGCATGCATGGAGATTGGCCCCCCTGCAAGCACCGGCACCACCATTATCACCTCGTGTATGCTCTCCGTCAAACCCTACGGACGAATCGTCCTCATGGGTGGTCGTGGAGACACCAACCTCCCCTTCCCCTGGCCCCAGCTGCTCTACCGCAACCTCACCATCAAGGGAGGCTTCATGTATCAGCGTGAGGACGTTCAAAAGATGATCAAGCTAGCTGAGACTGGACAGTTGAAGGTTGGAAAGAAGAACGGTTTCGAGATTGTGTCCTCCTTTTCCTATGAGGATTGGGACAAGTGTGGGGATGCCGCTGTTGAGCATACGGCTTTCGGCAAGATGGTTATCTTGAAGCCTTGAGTTTGGATTGCTCCCCAATGATGGAGAATGCGTAGCAAGTCCTTTGGTAGTGTAGTCAGAGATGTATAGAAACTCGATGAGTATCATGGAAAGTCCCTCATGGCCTCTTTTAGATTGCCAGTAAATTGAAGTTCCAGCCTCCATATTTTTGTACACTACTCGATGTTGACCTTGAGCTCAAAAAGCGTCCGGCCTAGCGCCTCAGTCATGGCCACCCTCGCGGACAACCGTATACTGATATCGTCATCATCCAGAATGTTGGGCATAGAGTCCTCTGACCATGCTTCTTCGCAAGACGTAGGAAACAAGGACTTGGGACCATCCTTTTGCCGGATCCAGTGCCCCTGGTAGCCCGAGTAGCAGAGTCGCCTGCGCTGCTTCTCCATCCTTCGTTGAATTTCACCAGGACTGAGAGCTTCCTGCTCCAGATACAGCTGAGACGGCCGCAAGTCGCCATCTGAAGTTCGTGCGCATTCGATGAAATTGTGCATGTTAAACACTCGACACCAGAGCTGCCATGGATGCTCCTCTTTTCCCGCATGCTTTAGTGCCCTCTGTATACCCCAGATGATGGCGACATATCCGCGCTTTTGGACGACCTGAATAGCTGGATCCGGCCATGATTGGGTGCGTGGCACTCGTCGGGTATGGATGGTAAAGTTGACAAAGTGAATACCGCCAAAGTACCGATCGGCACCCGCATGGTCACACTTCTTAAAGGTCCAAGGGGATGGGATCTGAGTCGCGCGTGACGTGTATCGGCTGAACGGAGGATGACTTCCGCCACTGTCCATTCTATATTGCATCTCATGGGCTGTGACGACAAAGTACACTGGCCCAGTTGCAGGTCCCCCTTCAAGGGAAGGGTTTGTTCTCACTGCGTTGATCGGGCTCTGTTGTAGGAGAATGCCAACATCTTTCTTGAAAGCTTGGTCAAGGGATCGTACTATGACAATGCTTGTCTTGTCAGTCAAGGTGCGTGTTGATGAACGACCCTCCACGTCTTGATCCAAAGAAAGTTGAAGAGATGTGTTGTTTTCTCGGGGATTGACAGTAACTATCAGCTGATGGTAGACTCTTCGGTAGAAATCAACAGCGCCCATGTGTTCAAGTAAAATGGCAGGCCGGGCGAGGTAATCGTCATCGTATGCGAGATCAAGAATGCCCAGCCAAAGCTTCCGGTGGACATCGCCCTCAACATGAGGATCGTAGGCACTGACAGTACAAGGACATATCCAGAGGTTCGTACGAAGAACCGTGTCTGTAATCTCCATCGGGGCCATGTTTCCTAGAAAATCGGCTTCGTATCGTCGATCCACGTTGCTAAAGACTCGACGTCCAACGATGCGCTCGGGATCCTTGAAGGTTTCGCAGAGGGGAGCTAAGCAACCTGGGGCACGCTCCTGGGCGATTCGGCTTGGTGGAGCTTTCCATAAGAGAATGGACTGGTCCTTCGATTGTCTCACTATCGCTTCTTGAAGTCGTAGGAATGCTTTGTCTCCTTCTCCGTACAGCATGGGCATGTTTATGCTAAACAAACCTAGTAGGCAGTATGCAGCATCTTCTTTGCGGGTTGTAACACGGCTGGCTGCCCAACTCATCTTGACCGAGACGGCAAACGTGTCAAGAATCTGGGGGAGACAATCGGCTCTATGACAACCCATACAAATTCCGTCGCGGACAAGGGGAGCCGGGTCTCCTCCTGAACAAGCACATCGTGGTTCAGAAAAGAGCTGAGGCCAGACTCCAGTTCGCTTGCAGACGCGATCAAGTAGATCATCATCTCTTGTTCCGAATCTTATCCAGTTTTGATCAAAAAAGTCGACACTTCGTGGCGCGATTAGCTCTTGTAGAGTCCATCCTCGAGTGAACCAACGACTGCTAAAGAAGGAGGTGTCATCTGGACGTAGATCAATCTCCTGGTTCTTTTGCTGAGCGGTAGGCAGGTACGAAAATCCAGAGTCAAAGTCGCTTAGATAGACGTAACACAGGGCAGACTGCTGGTACCACTTGAACATGGAGTTGATGGCCTCGGACAATTCGGCGCTGCTCGTCTTGTCGATGCAACAAGTATCGATCCAGATATAGTCAAAGCCATCGCGCCGGGCTTGCTCACAACCCTCTTTGACTTTGTAGAATGAGGCCCGGTAACTCAAGTCTTCAATCGACAGCTGCGTGATGTCTTGAAAGGAGATCTCATCATCACCCCAAGTGTGAGACAAAATGGCGTACGCGGGAATTTCGGTTTCGGCGCCGTTGAAGAGCTCAAGTCGGCAGGTGTGTGCATTCAGAAGTCGCATCTTTGAGGCAGAATCCCCTTCCAAGTTTGTGATGCAGGAGAAGGATGCAGGCTGTCAATTCGGGACGTGTGATTTAAGCCAAGGCTTTTCTTAAGAGGCTGAGTTGTGACGAGGCACTGCACCGGGCATTCTGTGCTGACAGCGCTGACGGCACTGAAGGCAGCACCTGATGCATTGTGATCCCTGCAAAGTAGACCATTCTGGTGATCTTCTTGAAGCCACAAAGGATGAGGACTGGAGCAATGATGAAATCACGAATGAATGCCTAAGTGAATGGCTTGATGGGTGCATGGTGTTGAGGTTGTAAAAAGAACCTAGGTGCCCGTGATGAGGGCGGGAAGTTAGGTCACCTCAATGAAGCTTAGTCATGTGTCTACCAGGCACATCAGACCTTCAATCCAAGACTACATGAGAGAAGAGGAAGACACGATATGAAGAAATAATGGAGGAGGCCGATGCCCAGGCCAATTTCTGATCCACTATAAATGTGCTTCCGACGGTGCCGTGAACCCCCAGGTTCCGCCGTTGCCAAGTCCTCGATCCGATCGCATTCAGGGTCCACACGCCATCTCCTCAACAAGGTTCAGGGTCTGGATAGACGAACGAGCGAATGGTTGGCTGGCACTTTAAATATCAAGTGATATAAGCTCATTCTGCCCTTTTCTGTTTATATATAATAACGAGCTCCTCTCTCCTTGGGAGACTTCCATCAAGGCCGCTTCATGTCCTTCAATAGCCATTGGTAAAGCAACATGTCGCAAACGAGCGTTGAACAACTGGAGGCTCCTTCGACCACAGTCGAGGAGTCTCAAAGCAACTCGAAAAAACAAAATGGATCAAACACCCAGGATCGAAACTGTCATCAAAGTCAACCCCCCGAGGCTATTGGCGAGGGTCCTCCCTCTGCCTCCAACGATGAACATGCATCATCTCCAAAGTCGAAGCAATCTTTGGCGAAAATTGCCACAGTCATGACATCTCTCTGTGCCTGTGTCTTTCTCGCCGCTCTCGAAGTAACAATCGTGTCGACCGCTCTCCCTACCATCGCCTCCCATTTCGCCTCTGATTCTGGCTACACCTGGATTGGAACCTCCTTCGTCTTGGCTCATACCGCTTCAACGCCGTCATGGGGGAAAATCTCAGACATCTGGGGGAGGAAACCCATCTTGTTGATCGCGAATGTCATCTTCTTTGGGGGAAGCCTCATTTGCGCCTTGGTCGATGACTTGGCTGCCTTCATCGCGGGGAGGGCCGTTCAGGGGCTTGGAGCCGCGGGCATGCAGACCATGGTGAATATCTGCATTAGCGACATGTTTTCGCAGAGGGACAGGGGCTTGTACTATGGCTTGACTTCTATCGTATGGGCAGTGGCCTCTGGGGTAGGCCCTGTACTAGGCGGTGCTTTTACCGATCGAGCGAGGTACGTTTGTCCTGGAGACCTTGAAGAGTCTGGCTGACCCTGCTTTAGTTGGAGGTGGTGTTTTTGGATTAATTGTAAGGAAGACATTCCCACCTTTGAAACTATCACTAATTGCCTTCAGTACCGATTACCGCTGCCGTCTTTGTCCTTCTCATACTCACCCTCAAACTCCCATCTCCCAACACTCCCGTCTGGGCAGGTCTAAAAGCAATCGATTGGCCAGGCAGTTTCCTGATAATTGGAGGCACTTTGATGCTCCTTTTGGGTCTCTACCTCGGGGGCGTCTATGAGCCCTGGAACTCGGCACCAGTCGTCTGTTTGATCCTCTTTGGCATCATTACCGCCGCACTCTTCATCCTCAACGAGTGGAAACTGGCCGAGTATCCCGTGATACCGGTGCATCTCTTCAAGACATGGTCTTCGGCTGCAGCATATGCTGTAACCTTCTTCCACGCATTCGTGTTTATGGGCGTCGCCTATTATCTACCGCTGTACTTCCAGGCAGTTCTTCTAGCCAGCCCTCTCCGATCAGGCCTTTACCTTCTCCCATTCATTCTTTCAATAACTGTCACAGCTGCGGCGACTGGTGCATATATCCAGCTTTCTGGAAAGTACCTC
This sequence comes from Fusarium euwallaceae, assembly GCA_002168265.2. Taxonomy (NCBI): domain Eukaryota; kingdom Fungi; phylum Ascomycota; class Sordariomycetes; order Hypocreales; family Nectriaceae; genus Fusarium; species Fusarium euwallaceae. The sequence continues at coordinate 132,081 of NHTE02000038.1, forward strand.
GCAGCTGTTCATATTGGCCTAGTCATCATGACGCTAGGCATTGGCCTGATGATAGGCTTGGACCTCGATCTCAACTGGTCAAAGTTGATCCCATTTCAAATAGTCAGTGGAATTGGTGTGGGGATGAACTTTGAAGGCCCCTTGCTCGCAGTCCAGACGGTTGTGCCGCACAAGGACGTCGCAGCTGCTACTACGGCTATGAGCTTTGTCAGAACCATCGCCACAGCCATATCCGTCGTTATCGGAGGTGTCCTCTTTCAGAATGAGATGAAGGGAAAGAAACAGACTCTTGTGGATGGTCTAGGACCTCAGCTTGCCCGGTTCTTTGATGGAGCAACTGCGTCCGCAAGCGTCGATCTCGTCAAGACACTACCTCCGGAGCAGCAACTGATCGTCAGGAGAGCCTTCTTCTATTCTTTGGATAGAATGTGGATCATGGTAAGCTTCTTAAATGAACTCCATGTGAATTAGCTAACAGTTGTAGTATACGGCATTCTCGGGTGTGGGCTTGTTGCTCGGCTTCTTCATTAGAGCACAACACTTGAGCAAGGAACATGAGGCAGCAGAATTGGGCATCCGCAAGAAGGGCCATACGCCTGAACCAACAACAGATGGCGTCGTGGTTTCTACAGGATCTGGCGAAGAACACGGGATGACACATATTTCCTCCAATCCAGGGGTTCTCCGATCGAGAGACTGATGTATTCCTAAGCAGGACTATAACTTCAGTGCTAGCTTCATTCCCATACCAAACCCTGACTCCTGCTGTATGGCCACTAAGGTGTTAAGAAGATGTCAAACTTGATGTTTTATTGATGAACAAATGGTATTAACAAGAGCCCCATGCAGCCAGTGAACTTGCCTCGCCCAATTGTGCAGTTCTAAAACCCTCCCATACACTCGGCGTCACCAAGATCGAATGCCATATCCGCTCACCCCGCCGCTATCATCTTCATCAGGCAACTACCCAAGCAACAAGTATGTGAGAACATAGACGGCCGCACCGGTCAGAGCCATACTGGACAAAATCAACCCTGGGAGAAGACGGAAAAGTGTCTCCTGGATACTCCACTGCATGATCCGGCCACAAGCCATCCCGAAAATCCCGCTGCAAACCAAGCCGATGTCGATGAATGGGCTGTCAGAGTGGATGAAGAAGACCGTCCCAGTCGTAATAGTATAGGAAATTATCGCAATCATAAACCTTGATATCGGAGGATCCATTCCTGGTCGAGCAAGTCGCTCCATCATCCAACATGATGCTGTCGAGATGCACCACAATATCAACTCGAGAAGCACACGGAGCCAATCCCATGGGGTTCTGTTCCTATGTTCTTCGAAAGGGTGCTTCTCATCGTGATGATCGGGATGCGGGTCGTGCTGCTCGACTCCTCCTTCAGGATCTGGACATCGAGTATGGCCGAGTTTCTCTCTTAATCCCGGAAGGATGCTCGTTCCGATTCGTTCTTCAGGTTGGGTGGACATCTTCTCGTGGTGTATCGGTGCGTTTTGAGGTCTTTCGGTGCTGATAGCATCACGGAGTTAGAGACTGATGGCCAAAGGGGCTTAGGACTTACCAGGTTGGTAACGCCTTCCCACTCATGTCACTGCGCATTATCTCACAGTAGGCTTTCGTGTCATTAATTCTGTCGTCTTCGGGTGGCAGGTCTTTTGTTTCATTGAAGAAGGAATTCGATTTCCTGTTTGGACTTCGTTGCCGAGCACAGGCCATGATATGTAGAAGCCTTTGCTTGACTTCAGAGATCAAGTGAAGACTGTTGATGATTTCCCTGATAGAAGTAATGAAGAGCGGGGGTTGAAACGAGGTCCGCCTCATTCTCAAATCAGGCTGAGGCCCCCAACCAAGATGAGCTGCAATTAACGAATAGAATGCATTTGCTCCCTGCACTGCCACAGAATGGGAAGATGGGGACTTGAAAGTGACCAAGCTCATGGACTATTCCTGCTTCGCTACTCCTCTCGCAGACAAGGCTTCTCAGCTTCGATCCCTAACTACACGTAAGCCATCGACAATTCTTTAAAGAGCTTCAATCTGATTGACGAAGAAACTATACCAAATCCGATCGAACAATTAGTCTCCTACCTGCTTATTACTCGACAAGATACGATTTCGCGAGGACCGTCGCCATGGAGGGGTCTACGAGACATGAGGCTCAACCCCTCGACCCAAACCCTGACGATCTCTTCGAAGTCGAAAACAATCCCTTCGATGTCAGTCTTCCCGAACGTTACCGATTCCGTGAATCATTCGTCTCCAAAATACTTGCAGCCCGCCTAGCCCTCAGAGGCGTTGAGGATTTGAAGAGGAGCTTGCGGGTGAATCAAGAGAACGGCCTTGACGTCTGGGCAATAGCCGAGACGGTGACTCCGGGGTGTTTTACAGATGGCCCCCTACGGATTGAAAGATCTTTCCTCGACGTTGCGTACTGTCGCAGCATTTTCGACACATACAAGCCAAGCGCGAGCCCAGAACCTTCATTCTTCAGCATACCCCGTCTGAAGCCGCCCAACAATCCTCCCAAACTCTTCGAGGTCCAGCGCTTAGACAAGACCTGTGTGGTCTCTGTCAACGATATCCTGGTTGGCGACTTGCTTCTACTCAAGGCCGGTGATGTGATTCCAGCTGATGGAATTTTGATCGATGGCCCAGGAATCGCTTGTGACGAGTCTGCGTTGACAGGAGAGTCCGATCTGATAAGAAAAGCCCCGAGCAATGACGTGGGCAACGCCTTGAACAAGTCCCTTGAGGACGATGGTCTGAATCGAACCGGCAGTAAGGGCCATTTCATCCCGGCCGGCGGCAGGGTAGTTGACGGGACTGGTACCTATTTGGTTACAGCGGTCGGCCAGGACACCAGACTCCGTCGAGGCCAGGCTTCTGATCCTGAACCAACCCCACTGGAGGAGAGTACCGTTCACTGGCTCAAGAACTTTGAATCTGGTTTGTTTCTCGGTTGCCTTGCCCTCCTCTGTGGCCTTTTCAACATTCTTCCTAGCCTCTTGTATCTCCTTTATGTGCCGGCCAAGTCAGCACGCGGTGCGAAGAATGCTTTGGAGACTATCTCGAAGATCGACTTTGAGACATACTGCATCCACTTCATCCCCTTGGTCTTGTTGGTTCCCAGCCCCAACTCTATAATCGGCTCAAGCGATTCCTTGCGGTCGTCTTTTCTAGTTTTGGCGATCCTTATTCTCCAACATCGTCGTCGAGTTAAGCCTGTTCTCGACCAGATTCTATCATCCTACCAATCCGTTGTTTCAAGCGCCAAGATCCCACCGTCTATCAACACTGGAAATCGGGGACAGAGCCATTGGAAGTCGACACTTACACTACTAGCTTTGCTCCATGGCACCCCTGTGATAGCTATAGCATGGGCACCCACACGCGCTCTTAGGATCGCAAGTGGTGTCACTGCTTCAGGTACCGCCGCAGCAGTTATCCCGCTCCGCACCCTCGATGACGTCCCATCGTGGGCGTGGATTTCGTGAGTTTCCCGAAATCTCTGAACCGAAATCCTGGGCTGACACTTTGCGCAGAGACTATACGGTCTGGATAATATGCTTCGCCGCATATCTCACTCTACAGATTCATCACATCCCCTGCCGTGGAGACCATCGTCGGCAACTGTCAGTTCCTCCATGAAGCTTTTCAACCTTGTCCAAGAAGCACGGTCGCTGACAATGATACTTAGCTATCTCTTCTTGGTGATCCTCCTAGCAATACATTTTGCCATAGCTCTAGCGCAGAGCTCTCCCACACTGATTGATGGCTTCACCATATTCGGGCCTACGGTGCTTACCGTCACCACATTTCTCGTGGCACTTCTCTTTGGTGCCATCCCCGCCATGGAAGCACGAGGTGATGGGGGTGGTACTGAAGAAAATACCACCGGCACGTCACCTCGCCCCATCGGCATCAGCATGACAGCTCTCAGCATGTGTGGATAGATGAGTTTCGTAAGAAAGGGGGAGAGGTTTTAAATTCCTTTCCCCAATTGATGGGCGTTGGAATTGGAATAAACGCCAAGGTATCGCTCCAGAGGTCGTACTTTGGAAAAGTAGGCAGTACCACGACTGTCAAACTCATATACGTATGAGATCCCAATATGTAGCCACTGCATATCCCCCATTCTCAGGTCCCGCGTGGCCTTCACGAGAATGATGCTTGACGCAAGTGGTCCCGGAGACTACCTCTCAAGCCCCCGCCCCCATTGTCCGTACAGTGGTACATAGGTAATCCCGCATATGATCGATGCAAGTATAATCTTGCCCACAAATAATACACACAAAAAAAAGGGGATGAAAACAAACATATATCTGCTTAATATAAATCGGTGATACTACTAATAGACCTGCTATATGGACAAAAGGTAGCACTATAATAAACTAACTATATATATAAATAAGATATTAGAGGTAAGATTAAGCTTAAATAACCTTTTTAATTATCTTTTATCTATAGTATTTAAGAGTCTCTCTTTATTTATTATTTTAGTATTGTATTATTTCTATTATATCTTTATAACTACTCCTAGCTAATATATGTTAATCTCTAGATAATATTTCATGCATTCTCAGTCCGCTGGCTAGCAAACTTCGTACAGTTTCCACACTGTGTCTAACACTGCTTTTGACCATATGTCTCACCCCTCCACCACAGATAACTGGCTACCTACCTACGCAGCTACGCTACGAATACGTGCAGTTGTTTTATCAACCCTTCTTGACCCAATATATTGCTAATCAATTCCGTTCTCGAGGCCTTTCTTTTGATCTCTCATTTTATTAGCTCAAAGTGGGCTAAACTTCTCTTCTTCGAGGCCTCCTTGAAGCTGTTGGCAGACGACAGTGATAAGGATGACCCTCCCCAGGTCCTCAAACGAGGAACTCTGCTCATCTTCTCTCGACGAATTACCGGCAACAGACATTCAAGATTATAATGAAAGTAACCCAGCGCAGCCTTTGCTCCACCATCAAAGGGCACCTCTCGCGACAAGCCAGACGTTGTTGCGGTCAGACACCCTTGACACAGAAGCAGCGCGACGAGTTCTCCAGAAAATTGACAGAGCCATTATTCCTCTCTTATTTATAACATATATGCTCAATTTCATGGACAAGATCATTCTCTCCAGCGCTGCGGTTTTTGGGCTTCGCGAGGACAACGTATGCTCTCAGTCTCCAGTGTTGTGGATGCCGTTGCTGATTAGATGGATGGCAGAACCTTGAGGGACAGCAGTACAGCTGGGTCGGAAGCGTGTTTTACGTAGGATATCTTCTTTGGACGTATCCCACTACCGTTCTCGTGACGCGTCTTCCCGCTGGAAAGTACCTGTCCGCCAACACCATATTCTGGGGCTCCGTTGTCACTCTTACGGCTGCATGCCATAGCTTTGGTGGACTCTTGACGGTACGGTTCCTGCTCGGAGTCGCGGAAGCGACCATCACGCCGGGCTTCATGTTTCTCACTTCAACCTGGTACACTCGTGATGAGATGCCAACCCGCGTGGGGATCTGGTTTGCAGGGAACTCCCTCGGCGGCTTGGTCGCAAGTCTCCTCGCTTTTGGGGTTGGGCATGTCGAGAACACTACCATTCGACCTTGGAGATGGATGTACATCATCTTGGGCAGCGCAACCTTGCTCTGGGCCATCCCCATGTTCCTCCTCCTCCCAGACAACATCTCAAAGGCAAAGTTCCTTACACCAAAAGAAAGACAAGTCGCTGCCCAGAGAGTAGCTTGCGCCGGCACTGGAACAACTGAGAACACGCACTGGAAATGGGATCAGTTTCACGAATGTTTGACTGATCCCAAGACCTGGTTCATCGTCGGAATCGAGTTGCTAACCCAAATCCCCAACGGCGGCTCCCAAAGCTTCGCCAACATTGTTGTGGCATCGTTCGGCTTCACCAATCTACAGTCCACACTCATCAACCTCCCTTATTCTTTGTTGTCGGCCGCCATCATCGCCGGAAGCGGGTATCTTGCCGGTCACTTTCGAACCTGGAATTGCGTCCTGATCATCGGCGTCATTTTGCCATGTGTCTTCGGAAGCGCCATCATCTACAACCGGAGCTATTTGCCTCACAGTGTGCATCTGTTTGCTTATTTCCTCCTCTCAAGCGGCTCCGCAGCGATGCCTCTGAACATGGCCCTTGTCCAGTCCAACTACCGCGGCGTCACGAAGAAAACCACCATCACAGCGATGCTATTTCTCGCCTACTGCATCGGGAACATGGCAGGGCCGCATTTCTTCCGCAAATCAGAAGACCCACTCTACGAGACTGCCTTCAAGGCCACCATGGTCTGTTATAGTTTGGCAATCATGTGTGCTGCTGCCCTAAGAGTTTATCTCGGTTGGCTTAACGCAAAGAGGACGCGGGAGGAGGGGATTGTAGGCAGTGCAGGATCTGGTGGTGTTTCGAGAGATGGCGTTGGTGACGACTCTGAAGACATTACGGACTGGCAAGCAGTCGGCTTCAGATATCGACTTTAGTTCCTGGTCAGAAAAGAAATCTCAATACTTCCTGCGTACCACCACAAACCGTGCCGAGATTGCTGCCCAACAGAACGAAGGGAGATCGCCAGCCTATGCGTCAGAAGCCCACGCCACGATGATACAGCTCAAGCTTCTACAGTTTCTCCTGCATAAACACAAATCCAACACCCAGGTCTCGCATTAACTGCCATTACATTACAGAGCATTATTCACGATTACGCGACAAATCCAGTGCACTCAGGTCTGACTGCCCACCAAGCCGTTCCACATCACGTGCAGTGCACAGGTAACACCGGCTCCACATTTCGCCGACCCCGAAGTCGCCCCAGATTCATTTCAAACCATCAAACAGCAGCCCCCGATCCGCAAACAAAGTCCAGCATCACCAACTGGACCCTTTTCCTTCATTTTACCCCCATCATATCGATTTCGATCGCGAAAAGTTTGGCAGAATGTCGTGGAGAAATCAGGGGATCACGGGATCCAACAACATCCCTCTTGGCAAGCGCCGCTTTGCAGAAGAGGATGGCCCTGATGGGTTTGTCGATGGCGACCATGACTTGAAGCGCGGACGCGACCCCGAGCCGCGAAGCGAAGCCGACGGACCTCGACGACGCAAGAAGCGAAACAGATGGGGTGATGCATCCGAAAACAAGGCCGCTGGTCTCATGGGACTGCCCACTGCCATCTTGTCCAACATGACGAGCGAGCAGCTTGAAGCCTACACCCTCCATCTGCGCATCGAAGAAATCTCCCAGAAGCTGCGCATCGACGATGTCGTCCCAGCAGATGGTGACCGGTATGTTTGCAATCATACTTGATTCCCCCGTTCATTACTGACGTTTCACAGGTCGCCTTCGCCTCCACCCCAGTACGACAACCACGGTCGACGTATCAACACGCGAGAATACCGATACCGCAAGCGACTCGAGGACGAACGCCACAAGCTGATCGAGAAGGCCATGAAAACCATCCCTAACTATCATCCACCACAGGATTACCGTAGACCGACCAAGACGCAAGAGAAGGTCTACGTTCCTGTCAACGATTACCCGGAGATTAACTTCAGTATGATTGCTAACCCTTTAACCCTACTTACCAATGTCTTATCCCTGTTTCCCCTTTGGAGTTTGATCAGACTCACCATGATACCTTTGGGTGTCTTTGAGAGGCCTGGTCCTTCATCAATCGGACTAACCCTTCACTCGTTCATCTAATCTTTGCGAACTGCACACTGACACTAGCTCTCTCCCACTCAAGTTGGTTTACTTATCGGACCCCGAGGTAATACTCTGAAGAAGATGGAGGCAGATTCAGGTGCCAAGATTGCTATCCGTGGCAAGGGCTCCGTCAAGGAGGGCAAGGGTCGGTCTGATGCCGCTCACGCCAGCAACCAGGAGGAAGATCTGCACTGTCTCATCATGGCCGATACCGAAGAAAAGGTCAACAAGGCCAAGAAGCTCATTCACAATATTATTGAGACTGTAAGTTGACTCTCCAGCTACACAATTGCTCGTACTAACATTCCTAGGCTGCTTCTATCCCTGAAGGCCAGAACGAGCTCAAGCGTAACCAGCTCCGAGAACTTGCCGCACTCAACGGTACCCTCCGAGATGACGAAAACCAGGCTTGCCAAAACTGTGGCAAGATTGGCCACCGCAAGTACGACTGCCCTGAGAGACAGAACTACACTGCTAGCATCATCTGCCGTGTTTGTGGTAACGCGGGCCACATGGCTCGTGATTGTCCCGACCGCCAGCGCGGTGCTAGCTGGCGTAATAATGATACGGGCGGCCGTAGCGCTGGTCGCATCGGTGGTGGGGATGCTGTTGATCGCGAGATGGAGGTGAGAATTCCCAGTGTACTAAGCATCACTCAAATACTGACGCGATACAGCAACTCATGCAAGAGCTTGGCGGAGGTTCTTCCAACGGACCTCCTGCGCGCATCGAGGCCGGCCCTGGCAGCAACGGAGACGCGAAGCCCTGGCAGCGTGGCCCTACTGGAGGGCCTGCGCCTTGGCGTTCTCGCAACAATGATTCTAACAACGAGGGAGGTTCATCGGCTCCCTGGAGGGACCGCGGTGGCCGCAACCAGGACCATCACAACGGCAGCAACGGCGGCGACAGCTACTATGGCCAAGGTTACGGCGGATCTTCCGGTGCAGCCGCGCCATGGCAGCAACAGGCTCAGGCTCCCGGAACTCAGGGTGGGTATGCTGGATATCCTGGTTACGGCAGCTATGGAGCCGCTCCTGGAATGGGCGCTCCTCCTGGCCTTGCCGCTGCTCCTGGCGGCGCTCCCCCACCTCCTCCAGGTGCTCCCCCAGGTCTGGGAGACATCAACGCCTTCATCCAGCAGTATGCCGGAGCGGCGCCTCCTCCACCACCTCCTTCGGGCGATGCTCCCCCTCCTCCCCCTCCTCCCCCCAGTGACCAGCCTCCGCCCCCACCTCCCGGTGCCTAGATGAGGACGAGACTAACAGCCGTTGCTGGGCATGGCACACTTCTGACACCACGTAAGGTTTTGGCCAGACAATAGGAGAAGTCTGGAGTATATCAGACTGGACCGGAGGATAACACGAGACCGGGCGATGCCTTGGACTGGGTTTGCAACTAACCACTGCGACTGAAAATTGTCTTACAATTCGTAACGTTCTTGACGGCAAACTCATGTATTGCAGCTAGTCAGAAATCATCCAGCGGAAACGGACTAATCGCGTAGGCAAAATGTATTGATTGTTTTAATCCTGTTTAAATATATGGTTCATGATGTCGACCACGACTCTAGAATACACATGACATCTTGATTGTGCCTTGCTTATGCCTGGTGATAGCCTCAAGTTCCCGGTTTATGCACCCTGTTTTATGCAAATCATCCATGCTTAAGACCCCGCATGCAGCGGCTTTGGCGTCATTGTACGTACCTCACCCGAAACGGGGAGCTTGGGCCATGTGACAAGGGAGCAACGCAATCGCCGCAGTCGCACCTGCCTCATCTCGAGTCCTACGACTTCATCCACAATCGATTCGGTTGGGCGTTCTCAGTTCTTGAGGAAGGTGCTAAACGGCGTCGCGAGTGATCTACGGTGAGGAAGGCGCATCTTTTAGAACGCGTCTTATCTTCTACGTCTCCCTTCAGCTTCGTCGGATGACAAAGCTCATCTGACTGATCTCAGCAAGCTCCAGCCTTCGTGTCTCATCTTGACTTCTCTCTTCCTTGTCCTACGTGCTCCATCTGCCTCTATCCCTACCATTCTACGCGTCGATTCGCAGTCTTACGATGATCCTGAAGAAATAGAAGGCATCCATTTATTCACCTCGTCCCGTTCGGCGGCGCACTGACGTTCGCGCTTCTCATGATCGATCTTCACGCAGCGCCCTCAGCCTCAGTGATTGAATCGACTCATCGCTGAACAGCGAGGTAGCAATCATGCGCTTCTCAAATCCCTTCGCCTTTCGGCCAGGTCCGGTCTCATTCTGGACCACCGTCATCTACCTCGCCCTCGTCATTCCTCTCATCTACGTCCACGAGACTGTCCCATCCGCTCCGTCGGATCGCTCGCTCTACCAAGGCCTCAACTTGACCGAAGCATGGCTGGATCTTCAGACAATAAGCCGCGCATTCCATCCGTACAACAGTCACGAGAACGATGTAGTTCGTCAGTTTCTTATCGATCGCACCAAGGAGATCTTGGATCGCAACAGCATGCCCTACACGACTGAGACGATTGGTGGTGTGGATTGGCACACAAGGTGTGTCCTCGTTGCGCATTTCGACAGAGACACCGAAACTAACATCCCACAGGACAACTTTTGCGCAAACTCAAGATTCGGTCCTCAATCCTCGCGATGAGTCCATCCAGTCTCGACCTCGTGGAGCCACTCTGTTCGACGACAAGATCTCCAACGTCACCTGGACATACAACACAGCCAGGCCTACTGGTACCAACATCGCTAAGGGCACTTGGATGGGACAGTACTTTGAAGGCAACAACTACTATGTTTACATCCATGGCAAAGATGATCCGGAGGGCGAGTGGTGGCGCTCAGAATCGGCTTACAAGAAGTTCCGCGGCCAAGGTGGTGTCCTGGTCAACTGCCATTTTGACTCGTGAGTTGACACGATCCATCTTCTTGCGCGTCGCTCACATTTCTACAGGGTTTCCACCGGCTACGGAGCTACCGATGACGGCATGTCTTGTGTGTCAATGCTCCAGCTGCTGAGCTACTTTACCTTGCAGGGCCGTCAACCCAAGAACGGCATTGTTTTGCTCTTCAACAACGCTGAAGAAGACGGACTTCTTGGTGCCCGAGCCTTTGGCTACAGTCCACTTCTGCACTTCACCCATACCTTTGTCAATCTTGAAGGCGCCGGAGCCGGTGGCCGTGCCATCCTTTTCCGAACTACCGACTTGCAAGCTGCCAAGGTGTACGCCAAGAGCCCTCATCCCTTCGGATCTGTTGTTGCTGCCAACGCTTTTGAGAGGGGCGTCATCAAGAGTGCAACCGATTACGAGATCTTTGCCGACATTTTCGGACAGCGTGGAATGGACATTGCCTTTTATGCTCCTCGCGCTCGATACCACACCAACCAGGATGATACTCGCCACACTTCTGTTAACAGCATTTGGCACATGCTCTCGGCGGCCCTCGCATCAACTGAGAGGTTCTCACAGATTACTGGCACCGTCTTCCATGGTGACCGGTCTGATGGAAAGTCTGATCTTGTCCAGAACGGTAAAAAGGCTGAGGGCGTGTGGTTCGACATCTTTGGCGCAGCTTGGGCTGTCTTTGCGCTTAGGGGGCTGTTCGCATGGTCTCTAACGCTCCTCGTCGCCACACCCTTGATTCTGGTTGCTATGACTTATATACTGGTGCGTAAGGACAAGTACTACTTCTTTTCCAGAGACATCAAGATGCACCATGACATTAATGATGATCCGGTCGTACTGGGTGGCTGGAAGGGCTTCTTGCGATTTCCCTTCGCGCTGGTCTTTGCAGGGGCGCTTACTATTGCTTCGACGCTTCTTCTTGCTAAGTTCAACCCTCTCATCATCTACAGCAGCCCTTATGCCGTGTAAGTAACCCCGGAACTTGATCTAGTGGTTGACTAACATGTTATAGGTGGTCCATGACTCTCTCGCTCTTCTACTTTTCCTTTTGGCTCATCATGCGAGGGGCCAGCTTTGTTCGCCCAAGTGCCCTTCATCGTGGATTCGTTCTCATCTGGCTCTTTGCCCTTGGCTGGGGTTTGCAGGTTTTGGGTGCTGTGGCAGAGGATCGCATGCACATTGCCGCTCTCTATGCGACTGTGTTCCTCCAGTCTGCTGTCTTTCTGGCCTTGTTCATCTCTTTGTTAGAGCAGTTCGCCCTCCTTGGAAAGCATGACTTTGCCATGCAGCTCCATGATGCTCATCAGGCACGAGATATCTCGAGCCATGGCACCGACCACGAATCACGACCCCAGCCCGAGGAGGAACCTGCCCAAACTGAAGGCGACGATGACGGATCCGAGGATGCAACGGAGACCACACCGCTTAGGGCAAACGAACCAGGCTATGGATCCAGCACCAGGACGTCGTTTGCTGCTACTTACCGTCGCTCTGTTGCGGAGAATGCACCCTCCCCGCCTAGGATGCGAAGATATCAGCCTTATGAGCATGAACAATCGTGGTCAGGACGACTCCCTTCTTGGACTTGGATCATCCAATTCCTTCTCTTGGCCCCCGTACCTGTCATTCTGTTTGGAAACCTTGGTCTAGTTGCGATGTCTGCTCTGCAGATGACAGGAACAGACGGTGGCAGCCTCCTGGTGCCCGTGCTGAGTTTGGGTATCGTGAGCATTTTCCTCTTGCTCCCACTCACGCCCTTTATCCACCGTGTTTCGCATCACATTCCTATGTTCTTGTTGTGCGTTTTCGCAGGCACCTTCATCTACAACCTGGTGGCCTTCCCGTTCTCAGACAGCCACCGCTTCAAGTTTTACTTCCAGCAGGTCGTTGACCTTGATAACGGAACCGATACTGTTTCCATTGTGGGACTGGAGAAGTTTTCGCGCTCGGTCATTAAGTCGTTGCCGAGTGCTAGCAGTCAAGACATTAAGTGTGAGAAGGCTGTTGGGCGAGATCTCATGGAGTGTCTGTACGACTCGTCTTCTCTGTCCCCTCACCTGGTCGAAGGCAAAACACCTAGAGAGTTGATCACTTTTGAGACGGTGGATGGCACGAACGCATCGAAGGGACGGCTCCGAATTGATGCATTGGACTCGAGACTTTGCTACCTTCACACCTCACGACCTATCTACGGCTTTGCTGTTGATGGCGGAGCCGCAAGAGACCCTCGCTTTGGTGGATTCCCCTCGGAAGGGTTTAAGACGATCCAACTTTGGCGGCGCGATCGGGATCGACCTTGGACTGTGAATCTCTATTTGGACGAGCACGCTCAACAAGCTGACAAGTCATCTGAGGGAGGGCACAGCAAGCAGCTGGGACATAGTTCAGTTGTGCACCGCCGGGCGGATGATCCTCTCGAAGTGACGGTTCGATGTGCTTGGAGCGATGCCAACAAGCCTGGAACGATCCCGGCGCTTGATGAGCTTCTTAAGTACATGCCAACGTGGGCTGCCGTTACCAAGAAGAATGTTGGTCTAGTGGAAGTGCGCAAGACATACAAAGTTTGAGTATGAGACGTATAGTTTGAACCATTGTACGGACTTTGGCGGTGGTTGGATTCGCGCATGGTTAGAGTGACTGAGATTTGGGATTGCGAGCGTCGGCGTTGGCCACGCCTGGAGTTTGGGATTGGCTGCTTGGGTACGACCTATTGTTGATTAAACACGAAGCATAAACAGCTGTCATTGGGGTTGGTAGACAATACAATCGCATTGATTAAGAGCTTGTCCAAGGCGCGTGTTGTATTGTCTCAGACTACCCGAGATCCCTAACCGTGGGATTGCTCCATTTTGCCAAAGGTAGGCAACTTCCAGGCTCACCATCTCAAAGTTTGGTGTTTGTATGAACAATTGATACGAAGCATTCATGATTCGTGGTATTGTTCGATCTTGACTTGTTTCGATAGGCGCAACTCTCGGGTAGCTCGGATTATCCACCAAGCGTATCTTGGCGTAATCCACTTCTTCGATCATTGATTTAACTTCAACAACGTTTCCGACCGCAAAGCAACCGATTGAGACTCAAAATGGTCTCAAATATCTGGCTCCCATCAGATCGGCACAATGACGCCACTCATCATGCTCTCATCTACTACGTGTGCGGCAATCCCGGTCTTATCGAGTACTACACCGACTTCTTGAAGCTCCTGCGTGGTCTCCTCGATAAGGCCGAGCACGACACGGCCTATGACATTTACGGCAGAAATCTATTTGGATTCGTTGACGATGAGCATGAGCCTTCTAGTCCCAGGAACCAGCTGTGGGATCTCAATGGTCAGATTGAGGGTATCTACGACGATGTGGCGGCTAGACGTGTTGACTCGAAGCCTTATGACTTTGTCATCCTCATGGGCCATTCTGTCGGCAGTTACATCTGCGTCGAGATATTTCACAGGCACTTGGAGTCTCCTGAGCGAGCACCTCACCTCAACCTCCGACATGGCTTCCTCCTCTTCCCGACATTGACGCATATTGCTCGCTCAAATAGCGGTCTCAAGTTCACGGCACTTCGTCGCGCAGTGCCTTTTCTCGACACCACGACGCACATAATCGCGCGACTTCTCTTCAGCTTCTTGACGGTGGCGGGTCTGACGTGGTTGGTACAACGAGTGATGGGCTTCACTCCCTTGGCAGCATCTGTAACAGCACGCTGGCTCAAGAGCAGAAACGGTGTTCGCCAGACAGTCCACCTCGGAATGACAGAGCTCGAAACAATATGTGAAGAGAGATGGAGTGAAGAACTCTGGGCCGCAAGCCAAGGACCTAAAGGAGATGCACCTCGATTTTTTGTGTTTTACGCAAAGTCGGATCATTGGGTTGATGACGGTGAAAGAGAGGGTTTTATTGAGAGGCGGAGGGGAGGTGTTACGAGGATTGAGGTTGATGAGGGTGATATCCCGCATGCGTTTTGTACGAGAGATGGTAAGTTCATCTGTGATTTGTGTTTTGAGTTGTGCTGATTTTTGGTAGATGCTAGTTTGGAGGTTGCGAGGAGGGTTTGTGGGTGGATTGAGGAGATTGATCGAGTTGGGGAGAACCATTGATGACATGTTTGAGGTGGATAGAGGTTGTATGATGCTAAATAGTTATATCATGGCATATATCATGATGGACTGGGTTGATGCATCACGGGTAGGAAGGTCAATGGGGTCTACACACTCTCTATACTGACCTGCACCATGTACAGCAGTTCTCAGCAATACAAAAACGTCTACAGAGGCGACGCGTCCTCCTCACATGAACATGCTGTTGGGTGACATCGCTGGTGGTTGCTCATTGGAGACCCCGCACATCAGAGTGAAACATTCAACGTCATAATGGTGATGCCCAGCAGTGAATACGGGATGAGTTCTGATTCCTTCAAGGACCCGGTAACCACGAAAATATGAAACCATGGAAACAGAAAAGAAGAAGCCTGTTCACAATCGCCGTCAGCTGAACAACCAAGATCCAGTCGCCACGGCGACGAAACAAAGGACCGAGAGATCGCCTTTCCCCGCAAACTTTACCAGCGGATGCCGCCCAGCTTCTAATTCCGGCACTCTTGGCACTTTCTAGAAAAGGGCGTTTGACGGCGTTGATTTGGCGGGTTCTGACAACTCACACGGCGTCACCTAGCGTCGGCCGAGGGCAAAAAAGATGGTGTGTTGACGACGGTAGTGGTATGATGTTTTACACCAGAACTTTTGTTAGAGCAAAAGATGAGAGGTAGTAAGCATCACTTTGTGTATTGACGATAGCTTTTTGGTACTAGAGACCATTAACCATTAAACCCGTTTCTTTGTTCATTCCTAATTACAACATTCCCAATTCCATGTGGAATTCTCATTGTGTACTTGAAACCGTTCCATGAACCATAGCTGGCATCATAAAGTGTCCCATCTGAACCATTTCTAGCCAGATGGTACTCATGAATACCTCATAATTTACAGAGCAATGGCAGCGAGGGCAACCATGGCAATGGCACCAACACCCTTGATACCAGCAGCGCCGTTAACCTCGACGGTGGTGGGGGCGGGGGTAGAGACGGGAGCCTCGCCAGTGGTCTCGGCGGCGCCGGTAGTAGAGACGACGGGAGGAACAGTGGTGGTGGTCTCCTCCTCAGCCTCGGAGGTGGTCTCGGCAGCAGCAGAGGTGGTGGCGGCAGCCTCGCTCGTCGTCTCGGGAGCAGCGGAGGTCTCCTCGGCGGCAGTGGTGGCCTCGGCGGCGGTGGTCTCTGCCTTGGAGGACTCGGCGCCGGACTCGGAGCTGCCGCCGGGGTTCTCGCAGAGAGCCTCGGTAGCGGGGAGGACCTCGTCTAGAGAAGTGTTAGCATCTCAATCAGGATGTTTGATGTGTAAGTGAAACTCACTGATGGCAACGTCGGACCCACACTTGTCAATCACACAAGTGGTAGCCTTGCTACGGACATCGTCAAAGTTCTTGCAGACGCAGACATAGTCGGTAGTCTTGCAGTCCGTCTCGCTCTCAATGGCATCGTCGAGGCAAGGGAGGGCGCACTCGGGGATGTCACTGCGAGTCTGAGCCTGAACGGAGGCGATGAGGGCGAGAACAGCGAGAGAGAACTTCATCTTGACAGATTTTGTTGTTGCTTTGAGTGAAGGCTTGAGGAGCTTGTAAGAGACAACGAATGAAGACTGGTCCAAGTGATAGCGAGTGGATGAGGAGGAGAGTAAAAAGGAAGATTGAGATGGATGGATAATGGCCCTTTATGTATGCGAGTCTACAAGCTTTGGCATCACACTGCATTGGTCTCTTTTGCTTGCCATGCTTGGTTTGTCAGTTCCCATGTCATAGCCAGGGCGAATACGACCAGCCTTCCCCTTCTCCTCCAGCTTTTTTTCCCCGCGATGAAGGTGGGTGTGGATGGACCGGGATGCAAGCGACGAGCCGGGGGACAGGGGGAGGGTGTGTGGCAAAGGAGAGAGTCCTTTCGGAAGGTTTCCATGTATGTGTAAGTGTGTGTGTGTGGTAACTATTCCAAGAGGAGAACATTTGTTGGAGACGGACGACAGTTTCCTCATTTGAACCACACCACCGAAAAGACTTTTTGTTCAAATTTCGGGGCGTTGGCCAAGATTGAAAATGAGCTTGTGTCGATCCACCCCCGGATTTCGGAGGTGAGTTCTGTAAATGTTCATGTGAGCCGAAATGGTATCTTCTGGGGAAATGGGGAGTTTCTGGAGATCTTGATATTAGATGCCGAGAAATCCGGGGATCTCAAGGTCACCGCTACAGTGAAGACAAGGGAAGTGACAACATTGTCGATTCAAATCACAACACAGCTCAATACCGACAAGAATACTGTAGACCAGTACCCGCAGGTATAACGTAAAAAGGACATCCAGCTGCGAAGCTACCTATTGCATTGGGGTCACATGCTAAGGCCGATCTTGTCCATCCCAAGAAGAGTTCCCTCGGCCGATTTCGACCACCCTAGTACAACTCGAGTTCGAAAGCCGAGAAATTTTAAACATTTTCAGCAGCCCCCAAAAAAACCGGTTCTTTTTTTTTTTCGGGGTAACCAACAAATGACTGATTTGACGGAGATTGACTGTGGTAGGTAATACAGTCACGGGAAAGGGAGGGAGGGCGCCAGAGATGCAGGAACCGGGAAGAGGCGTTGTTGAGCTTTGCTAGAAGCTGTCTTGATGTCTATTCTAAGATACTCTCATGTGTTAATTCGTCTGTTAATACTTGATTCACCGTCAACGAGCCAACTCTCGACCCATGTTATACCCCCCTACCTTCAACAAACCATACACCAACCTCCCATTTCCAACCTCAATCGCCAAGAAGGCAGTACGTCCGGGGAAAGAAACTAACAACACCCTGTCTCCCCATTCCCATTTTCCCTCCCCCGCATCCTCAACCCCGCGGGAATAACTACACCCCTGTAGCTGAACAAGGATCTTGACCAACTCGCCTTCCTTGTTGGAAAGAGATACCCTTGTCAGTCTGCCCGCCACGCCGAGGCTCACATGAAAGTTGCACATCGTTAGAGGTCAAGACCCGGGAGAGCCGCGTGCACGGTTGGTGTCCGTAGTTGCCGACTTGGCAACTGTCTTGTGGAGAGGTGGACAATGTTGGTTGCATTGCAGTTGGAGAGCTAGGGGGGGAGTATCAGGTATTGCCATGGACTGGAGTACGATCGTACTACGTAGTATACGCGGGTTAGATTCTTGGAGAGGTTGGTACAGTAACAGAGACAGGTTATGAGCCGTCATTTACCGGCCTTGTCGATCGGATGTCGGCTTGTCGTCTTGTCCCTCTGTCTACAGCTTCAGAACTGGAGTATAAACCACGTAATTCAGAGCTGAAAAAGTTGAATCTCTTCATGCACAATCATGCATAAAACACCGGCATTTAGCAAATTAAGCTATCTTGTGAAGCATCGGACGATGCTAATGGAGTGTACAACTTTTGAAGTGGGTGTGAAGGCTACGTAGGCAAACTTGCGCAAATTTCCAAGGAACCCAGCCAGTCCAATCTCATCAGACCATCAAGAATAGAAAGATGCAGTCCAGCTTTTTCCAGGACTTTTGCTCTTTTTGGGCAAGGTGCGTCCGTCACATCCAGGGGCATCCAACGCCGGCACATGTCGGGACACACACACACACACCAAGATCGAACCATTCAAGGGTCAAGCGCTTGGAAGTCAGCTCTCATGACATCAGTTAAGTGATCTCTAATGTTACTCCAAGATGTGGGAAATCACAACCTGCAATACAACTTTAGCTACGCCGTTGAAATGCATTCTCAAGTACACACACCCCCTCTGGATCACAAGCAAGTCTCTGGCGTAGGATCTAGATACGTAACCGGAGATTGAGAAAAGGTTAGACTGGTTCCTGCAGGATTCAAAGTTGCCGAGGTAGATAGTATGTTGTTCCTGAGCATATGATGATGGTTGTTTCCCCCAGGCAGAGTTGCTGTGTCTGAAGATGGCACACACCTTTTTTCTTGGATGACTTTAAACCCAGCCCTCCAACGTCGAATCCGAAACACGAGAGATTGAAGGAACTTCAATCTTGTGAAGATTTCGAGAGAATACCGAACTCTGGAAAACTCGAGTGTCGATCCAACATGGAATTGATGGCTTGTGATGCTCGGGCCCGAAACCAGCCGGGTCACCGGAAGAACGAGACGCAGTTACAACAGTTAAGGCTTGGATACTATTTCGGAAGAAATCTTGGCAAATGATCTGTTACAGAACTGAATACGGGAGAGGCACAATACTTCAACGCAAAAATCACGCGCTTCAAAGCCGTCCCCCAACATGGCTTCAACCGAAGAAACGCCCACTGAAGCAAGCCCCGTCACTCAACACTAACTACAAACCACACAGCCAACTAATCCCATCCCTTATAATCAGGAAAATACTTTTCATGTATTCTCCCCGCATACTCAAGAAGAGTAGGATACTGCCTCACAACCTTTCCACTCGTCGGTGAACTAAAGCATTAATTAGCAAAGCTCATCAACATCAACAGCAAGACTTACGCATCACACGTCAAAGCCGAAGCAATAAAAGCAAAAAGCGACGCATCAACTTCCGTAGGCTCTTTACCCCCAAGAGCCCAAAACGGTCCGTCCCGATCCGCACCACTCGTTCTCGCTTCGGATATGAGGGCGTCGATACTCTCCCAAACTTCCTCCCTCAGAGTCGCGACCTCTTCATCCGTGAAGCGCCCTGTACCTTGTCCCCAGAGCACCTTGGTGACATTTCGATGCACAAGAAATCCAACGAGAACCTGAAGAGGCCAAGGAATGGGGGCCAGAGCGTTGGACCTCATGGTATAGTAATTATCACACCACCTCTCCCTCGTCCCATAAAACGAAACCTTATCCTCAACAAGAGCTCTAAAAGCAAGATCAATCGCCTTCTCCTTGGGCGAAAGCTTAGCGTTTAGATCCTCAACAATTCCATCCTCGATGAAGCGCTTGATGATGAAAGTCGAATCGCCTAGACGCTCTTGGGTGTCGAGCTCGACGTAGGGAATCTTTCCTCGTGGTCCGGTTTTTGGTGAACCTCCGCCGACTTTGTAGGGTATTCCGGAGAAGCGTAGACGTGTTTCGAGTTTGATGACGAAGGGGGACCATGTAAATGTTCCTGGTTCTCCGAAGCCGCGGAAGAGGGTGATTTGGGGGATATTCTTGGATGCCATTTTGCGCAGTGACATGGTCTACTCTCGATTATTGCTATTTGAGCTCATATCAATATTTCTCCCCAATTCATTCATGATTTATATCATATCTCCCGGTGTTTTCATCGTGATTCGCGCCGTCTCGCGGCTCCGTCGCTGGCCGGACTTTGACTCGGAGTCCGGACCCACACCGGGCGCGAGCCGCGAGCACGGCCTGACACAATGTCCGGCACGGTCCTTGGCAAAGCCGCATATCTATCAGATTGCCCGGCTTGATAAAAACTCATGTCCCTCTTCATACTGAAGCTATCATCAAGGCTGCAGTAAGTAAGGCTCGGATAGACTTACCATTCCCACGGACAGAATTGCCCAGAATGGAAGTCCGCCGGCCCCACACATCGGCTCTGTCTTGGCAAGCTGCCACGGAGCAGCCCTTTTGCGCTGGTGCAAAGCTGAGTTGGAGGAATTGCATTAGTTTAATTCGTCCCTAGCTATTCCTGCCGTCTTGCTGATCATGGGTCAGATATAGCTCCGGAGAGAAACACGTTGTGTAAACCGACCATGTCCCATCATGAGATCCCTACCCTGAACAGCTCAACATTCAAAAATGAACAGAACTTGTATCAAATATTGAGTAAAATCTCGTGAGCTGACTAAAACCCTTTCGCCTGGACCTTCTCTGTCGTCCCTTTTCTCGGCCAAATCCACCCCAAGTCTACCACCGGTAGCCAATCGTGGCGTCAAGGAGCCCGCTCAATTCGCCCGGAGGCTCCAGGGACGGCGAGAAGCCCGTGGGGCTCAGTCCCCGCCCCATGACGGAATTACCGCATGGAGGAGGGGCATTGACGACCATGGTATGAGGGGATGGGATGGTAAATGATACAATTACTCAGCTCTGAGACGTTGACTGACACGTTTTCGAGTATATAGACACGACGGTAACCCTCGATTCTTGTCTGAAGCATTGCAATCTGTTTCGGTTTAAAAGTAGCAAACATGAGCGGAAAGACTTACAACGTGGGTATCATTGGATACGGGTAAGCGCACCAGGCCATATGATGAATGCCAACTGACAATAACAGCGCCTCTGCCAAAACCTTCCACATCCCTTTCCTCACACAGACACCTCAGTTCAAGCTGTACAGCATTGTTCAGCGATCACCCAAGGAGGGCAACTCGGCACCAAACGATTACCCCGACATCAAGCACTACACAGACTATAAGCAGCTGCTTGCTGACCCTGCAGTCGATCTTGTTGTCGTCAGCACACCTCCTGGAAACCACTTTGAGCTCACAAAAGCTGCTCTCGAGGCTGGAAAGCATGTCTTGACTGAGAAGCCCTTTGTGCCCACCTCGGCTGAGGCTGATCAGCTTATCGACATTGCCAAGAAGAACGGCAAGCTTCTTATCGTGTATCAGAACCGACGATGGGACAATGACTTTGTTACCGTCAAGAAGCTCATCTCTGAGGGAACCCTTGGCCGCATTGTTCAGTTCGATACTCACTTTGACCGATATCGCCCTACTCCCTCCAATAACTGGAAGCTCGACCTTACCATTGCTCAGGGTGGCAGTGCCCTCTTCGACCTCGGTACCCATCTCATCGACCAGGCCTACCACCTGTTTGGAAAGCCCCAAGCTGTTCACGGCCGTCTCCTCTCTCAGCGCAGCGGCAAATTCGACTTTGAGAACCCCGACGGTGTCTCCGCCGAACTCACCTACCCCGACGGCCTCCTAGTCAACATCCGCATCAGCGTCATGAGCGCCGAAGCCGACCAACCCCGATTCTGGGTCCGCGGCACAAAGGGAAGTTTCCGTAAGTTCGGCCTCGACACCCAAGAGGAGCAGCTCCAGTCTGGCAAGAAGGCGACAGACGCCGACTTTGGCAAGGATGATCCCAAGCATCTGAAGTTGGTGTTGGTGGGCGATGACGGTGTTCCCAAGGAGCAGCCCGCTCCTATCTTGGAGCCTGTCACGTACAAGGCTTTTTATGCGCAGTTGGCTAAGGCTGTTGAGAGTGGACGGGAGGAGGATGTGCCGGTTAAGGCTACTGATGCTAGAGATGTGCTGCAGTTGATTGAGGCTGTTTTTGAGAGTGCTAAGACGGGCAAGGATGTCACTTTCGCTTAGTTTTAAGGAGTCTTGATGAAATTGACGAATAAAAATTGAAGTTATACCCGGCATTGATGAAGTGGTAATTGGTAGTGGATGTTGGGTGATGCCCGGAGGCGCAAGTGGAAGGAACAACCCTCACTTGCTACCTGCCTCATGAATCATTGTCTTTAAAAACGGCAAGTGCCTTATATAATCCGTTTTACCCAACACAGAAGGCCAAAAGTTGAAGCAGCTCGGCAATTCAACATGTGCATTCTTTCATCTCCTCAGTGCTGATGTCGCACTTCGATCCGACATCACCATTCATCACCATTCAGCAACATCATTATCCTTGCGAGGCTCTCATTTTGGAGAGATTCATGTTCCATCTTTTGATTACAAACATTCACTTTGACCTCATTCGCGGCCTTGTCCGCCCTCGCACAACTTCGACTTCCCTCCCTGATGGCCTTCCTATACAGTGGCCGAAACTCGACCAGAGACTCAAGGCAGCACTCGACAGCATCAAGTCCTCTTTCCGACATACGCAAGTCACTCGACAAGATTCTTTCGGGGGGCAAGGGAACGTTTGCTTCAACCTCGGACGACGGGACCACCGACCGAGATCGAGAATCAAACCAGGAGGTAGACCTAGAAGCCGCGGACCCGACTATCAGATCGCAAAATGAGAAACCAAGCTAGAGGCAACGAATACAAAACCTAACGATACGTTTGACGCGCGGCTTTAGTTGGGTTCCAAGGGGGCTGGAGGTGAAACGCATCAAGAAGAAGATTGACGACCCGAAGTCATGCCATTACATCAACTACAATCACACCAATACATCGCACTTTGTCAGGTGGTGTCTGCGCTTCTTCCTGACGACAGCATGGTGTGTGTTTATCGGATTCTTGCGCGATCGACTGACCTTCATCTGTGGACCTCCAATAACGACAATCGAAGAGGCCACAGCAACATTCCTTGCCCCGGATCAGATATTTCGTACAAATATTCTTCTCTTCCTTGAAGGGTTGGCTGTGGCTGGTAGCACCTTCGCTCTGACTCAGGGGTTATCGAGGTCAGTCTACCCAGCTACAGTAGAAGACATGGCTGACGATTACCAGCGCAAGATGGTCGAGAGAGAGGATGGAGAGACTTTCACATTCGGCGGCTACAGTAGCGGGCATGATTCTAAAGGGCGCCAGATCTGGTGAAATGCGGCGAGAGGACCTACAGCTCCACGTCTTGTGAGTTCCCATGCCGTGTTAATGACTGCTGACCAGTTCTGATGTTCTCTAGCAACTGTCTCGCCTTGATCACCGCATTTCCTGTATGCGTTTTGAATCGCATACGTGGCAATACGCATGACTTTCGGGTGGTAACGCGGTGCAACCAGGCCGCAAAGAGACTTCAACAGCTGCGCCCAATCGAAAAAGACGACGATAAGACCGAGAGTGTGACTGATGACTCAGGAGTTACCGTACAATATGGTACAACAAACGAGATGGAACATTTTTTTGAGATACTATCTCTTGAACTCGAACAGGAGTTCCGAACCTCTTTCTCACGATCCGGGCCGCCGTCGATGATCCCTCAACGCGTCACACACAATATCCGTAACCACCTAGATGACCTCGACGATTTTTACCGTCTTGGCGAGGGTCGACCGCCAATTATCCGTGAGTTTCTTTATGCTGGGCATCACCAACTCTTTAACAAGGACAGGTGAAAACATTGACATGATGGCCGTCGCCGGGCGGGACTGTGGTATCTATGCATACAGGGAGAATCTCAATCCTATTGCCTTTCTCTGGACTACGGACATCGTGACGCGTATCGTCTGCCTCAGCATCCCTATTCAAACATGTACCACGTTATCCTGGCCCATGATAACTAGAGTGGTATTTGAGATCGTGGGAATCTCAATCGTTACTGCCACGACTCTGACGATCCTTGATGAGATGTGGGGCATATGGGATCCCTACGCAAAAGGCATCAATGCGTACTCATGGACACTTGGCATCGCAAGGGAGATTGACTCGATGCTCAACGATGTCTATGACAGTGACTGGGATAAGGATGGGGGGTTGCCTTTAAGGAAACACGGGTACAATGCTTCGCGGATGCTTCCTGACCGTCGTCCTCGGTGTCTAGGAGCATGTAAAGAGTTTCCCCTGGTAGTTGATGAATTACACGGAACGTATTGTTACTAAAGTACATGAGGCCACCAGGGAGTCAGGTTGACGGTGTTTGTGAAGGGCTTCCATGTAGGAGTAGAGGAGAGAATAAAAGCATGGCCTATAACGAATACTAAAGTAAATAGTGATAGAAATCATTGGATACACCCCAGAGCATACCATGACAGAAATCATTAGATTCACTGCTATTAACTAGCTAAGGTATCCTAGATAAACAATGCCCATCCAACCCCCCTTGACCGGATATATATATGAAAAAAATGCGAGCCCGTGATCCAAGCTCATCTATCAACCCTTTGTATTCCCCTCGATGCATTCCTCAAGAAGGTGGTGAATAAAAAACAACAAGACTCCGACTTTTTCGTGTGTGTTTTCTTATATGCAAGAATTCAAATGTACAAGAAATGTTTGTCTCTTAAATGGCGAGAACAAGACCGGCAAATGCAGCGGCAAAGGCAGCAACTGCACTGCTACCCAGGACCCTCACGCCGAAACTCTCAACGTTGATGCGTTCGCTGATGAATGAGGGCCAGTAATCGGCAGCGGGTGACTCGTCGAGGGTTCCGTTCCAGCAGTAGTTCTGGAAGCATTCACGACACTTATCAGGAAGGGTTGTGTTTGTGCGGTCGAAGCTGCGAGCGAGCATGGCGCAGCCAACACAGACGGGCCAGTCTGGATCGCGAGTAGCGTTGAGCATTGTTGCCGCTGCGTAGCCGTTCTCGATTATGGCAGAGAGCTCGGATGTGTTGACGGTTGTTTGGAAGGTGGAGATGTTGGAGGCGTAGACGTAAGGGTAGTTGGGGATGTAAACGATCAGAGGCGAAGGTTCCGACGTGTTGGAGGCATTGCAACCGAAGAATGTAGGACGCGTGTTGAGGCCTAGGTTAAGGAAGGTGTCACGACCGGGA
This sequence comes from Fusarium euwallaceae, assembly GCA_002168265.2. Lineage (NCBI taxonomy): Eukaryota > Fungi > Ascomycota > Sordariomycetes > Hypocreales > Nectriaceae > Fusarium > Fusarium euwallaceae. The sequence goes on from NHTE02000038.1 coordinate 157,115, forward strand.
ACGACAGGGAACGCTGATCCCTTGGAGATATCCTCGAGAGAACGCTCGTATGTCTTGATGGGCGATGCGCCATCGGGCCAGCCCGATTCGGTGTCTGCGGATGAATCGAACGAGAAGACGACGTCGACCTCGCGCTCGATGCGGATGTGCGGGTAGTAGGGGACGTTTTGAAGATCTTCGCCTCCGTCGACAAGAGTCAAACGGTCCGAGTCAACGCTGAGGTTCTCGAGCTTGTTCCAGCCCTTGAAGGGGTTGGGCGTCCAGTCTGCAATGTCGTTGTTATCGTCGCCGATGGACTCGAGGAGGGCAGAAACGGCATCGATAGCCACGTCGGGTACGTCATCGGGAACGTAAGGGCTATCGGTCTCGTTGAGGTAAATAACGATGGCGTTGAAAAGACTGCTAGATGTTCCCATGACGAAACCAGCATTGTCGAAACCACGGATACACGCCTTATCCTTTGGCAGTTTGCCGCCGCTAAACTCGGAACCGACGTACTTGAGCGGCGCGAAACCGTTGAGAGTCGGGTCAAAGGAGCCGAGCTCCCAGGGTGTAAATTCGAAAACGGTCGAGTTGAGAGAGACGATTGTCTCGTCTGGGTCGCGGCCGTCGGCGATGAGGATTGGCATCGGCGCCTTGCCTTCCGAGAAGAGCGTGTCGTCGGCGAGGGAGGACCAGGTGTATCCAGGACCTCCGTTGGTGGCGTTGATGAGCTGATACGAGAGCATACGACCCCAGTAATCCGTCATGGAACGCTCATACCCAGCATCCTTCTTATCCGAAACCTCGTCGAGAATGTTGTTGTAGTACTGCAGCAGAGCATAGTTGTTAGGACCCTCGAGAATGGAATTCTCCAGCTGCCAGATACCAGGGTAGTTGACGCTCTCCTGCACAGAAGTAAAGTTGTTCATCATCAAGCTACCAACCAACCACCCACCGCCGGACAAACCAGAGAGATACGTCGCACTCTGGAGAAGACCACCGAGGTTACCGTCCTTGTCGCTACCATCAGAGCGATCATCCCACGCAGCCAGTGCGCCAGCGCCGCACAGCATAGCACGGTAACCACCCCCGGAAACAGCAATGCCGATATTAGGCAGAGCGGTAGAGTTATTCTCGACATCCTTGAGGTACTCGTCGCTGTCGAATCCAGGAATGGATATACGCTTCAGGAGGGTTCGGATGTACGGGATAGTCTCGTTTCGTCGCTTGGGAAGCCACTCGCGCTCCTGATCAGAGATGTGGGTGCCGTTTCGGATGGTAGGTCGCTCGCTGGGACAGGTTACTTCGGCGGGGACGTAGCCATTGGGGGCTTGAGGGGATCCTCGCCTCGAGAGCGAGGAGGCGGGTTGTGAGAGGAGGTCCGAGTTGGAGATGGCGACGACCGAGTCTTCAGCTGTAGTATGTTAGGAATGAAGCTCAGGAAGTGCATGTACCAGCTGCGCTATGGGTATAGCTTCTAGGTAGCAGGGCGCATTGCGACAAGAAACTTACGCGCAGGTATCGCGACGACTGGAGTCAAGGCTGTGGCAGCAGCCAACAATAGCGTGAGGCTATTGGAAAGGGAGGCCATGCTATTCTCGGCCCACCAGGGAGGAAAAGAAGTATAATAAGAAATTGAAGAAAAAGTCAAAAAATGCTCGCAAAGAGCTTCCAAAAAGGTTAAAACAAGAAGAATAAAAAAAAAAGAGGCAAATGTTCCTCTCTCTCTCTTCTCAGTCGATAATTGCTTCGTATTCTTATGCGACGCGCGGATTGATCCCACTTTCAAGGCAAGGGTCAAGAAGAAAAAAATAAGGGGAATCGAATAATGTGGAGAAGAGGGAGAGAAAATGAGAACCTGACTCTAAAACAACAGATTCAAAAAGTATAATAAAGAAGCCAAAAAGGAAGGGAAAGAATCTGGGTTTATTCCAAAGAGGGAGAGAGTTGAAGGAGGGAGGTTTCGTTTGCGTGGGTTTTGGAGAAACACTGATGAGATGGATGATCCAAGTCGAGTTTAATTAGTATCGCCCTTTAATTTTTTTTGCGCGGGGACAAAGCTCTCTTCAATGTAGGTAGATCTTTGAAGACCACAAGAGTAAAAAAAAAAAAAAAAAGAGAATGTCAAAGTCAATTCCACATGGCCTTCTTGAATTATTTCTCTTCCTTCAAAAACACCGACCAAAGTCCCCGTTCCCCGTCACTCTTGCGCCTCTGCCAAGGTAAGCCCAGCCCTTGCCCAGCCCCCGTCATCAATTTTCTGAAGCGGGCACCTATTATTTTCTTTCTGAATGCGAGTTGCATCGCAGCAGAGGCAAACTTGAGTTACCTTATACAAGTAGTTGAAAGCTTTTTTCTTGTTCGGGGTACGACGTGTTTGTTGTATACATTGCGCAACATACACTCTTCAACAAGTACAATTCCTGTTAACATGTTGAACAACATTTACGACTCCTCGATGAACCCGGACGGCCCGAAACAACGCCAAGTCCTTGGTGGTGAGAGTGAGCTTACGCTTCTAACCCACCTTATGGATTGCATTTGATCTTACGGCGGGGCTTAGCGTGGTATCCATCCCCTGGCGCGCGGCCACTAATGGACCCCCCGACGACAGTTTGAAGGGGACCGGAATTTGGGATTGGATCCATGTTCCGGGATGAAAAAGCATGTGCATTGATTCCATTTATTGTTTACCCACGTGCAGCTCAAGGTTATGACTACAGGAGAAGGTCAATCTGAGCTGTGAGATATCTCCCTCTGTACGATTATTCGCATTCGACCCGAACAAGACAGCGAGATTAAAAGGAACACACACCTCAAACTCCTAAACCCAGCCAAGCACTTGTCAAAAACAAAAACCACCTCATGTCTGCGTCAACCCTCGTCCCCTTCAGCCTTGGCGATGGATCCTGCCAAGACGGATTGGCGGCTACTTTGTGCTCTCCCTCCTCCTCTCTCTGTAAGACTCGTCTAGATAAGCTAATTAGCTGACGGAGTACTCAGTTCTGTGCTGGCAAGATGGCACCGTCCATGTTGTCAGCCCGCAGCTCGCATTCTTCGGGAACCCGAGCACGCACTAGTTACCGTCACAACTTATTTTCGTGAGCCAGGTACTGACTGGAATCAAAACAAAAATTCACTCGGCCGATTGGAGTGTGGCTGTGAAATGTGTCTCGTCGTATTCCCTATCCGCGTATCAGATTTTGTATTCAAGCACATGCGCGTTCAAACAGCCCACTTGAATCAGCGGGAGGCTCGGCATACATAACGACACCGCTTATTTCATCTTTCTTGTGTTCGCCGAACGTGCCTTTTTCGCCAAGTCTTTTCTCTCAGGCCAAGTCCTTTTTTTCAGGTGTTTCCAAGCGACATTATCATCAATCCGATGTGTTCGTTTTTCATGTTGTGCCACGAATTGGCCAAAAAAGGGGGTATCAAACAAAAAAGAAGTAGTCTACACATACGAGTATACGTATAACCGCCATATCAAATCGGCTCCTCACCATCATCCATCAAACTCATCCCCAGCTGGCTCCCTCCCAAAGGGATGATTAAACTTGAGCAGACCCGTCAGTCCGCCCACCCACGGATCATCGTCCTCGGTGCGGATCACACAGGGAACACCCCCGTGCCACTCCTCCCCAGGTCCCGCGCGCCCCACGAACTCTCCCTCAACCCGGATCTCGGTCCCGGGGGAGACTCCCACGCACCGCTTCCCGTCGATGCTGAGGTCGAGCTCGCGACCGCGGTTCTTGGGGCTCATCCGTAGGTTTACTTTCGTGTCGAGCGGTAACACCAGGGACCGGAAGCTGAGGCTACACGGGCTGATGGGCGTGATGAGGAGGGATTTGACTAGGGGGTGTACGATGGGACCACCGGCGCTGAGGCTGTATGCTGTTGAACCTGTCGGTGTGCTGATCAGAATTCCATCGGCTGTTGTCTCGGTGAGAAAGTGCCCGTTCTGGTAAATGTCAATGACAGCCAGATGAGGATGAGATCCTCGGTGCACTGAAATCTCGTTGATAGCCCGCAGAGATGGTGAAGGCTCCTTGGATCCAGCAATCGGTTTCGCCCCTGATTCGGCGTCACTCGATAAGGTATCTGACAACCAGTGGTTGATATTGTTGCCAGATGGATCGTAGACATCAGCCTTGATGCGGTGTCGAAGCAGCACCTTGGATGCCCTCTGAGAACCCAAGCTTTTGCCCTTGTGCCTCTCCCATCCAGCGTATGACCCCGTGCTCGTCTTATCCCAAGCCCCTCGAGGATAAGCGGCGTCCCTCATAGCGACGTCACTGCCACTCATGTACATCTCCCTCCAAGCCTTTTTGTGCTCGCCAAAATCCCACTCGCCCAGAAAGCCCAGTGTACCCATACTAAACGACAAGATCGGGGGAACCGACCCGTGTAGCTTGTACAGGCTCGCAGCTCGAAGGACAGTGCCGTCGCCGCCAAAGGTCGCAATGACGTCAATCTTGTCGGCCATGTTGGAGCGGCTATCCGAAGAGTATATAGGGAAGCGGAGGCGTTCCTTTAACGACTCGGCGATGCGTGGTTCAAAGACGAGGTTGACTTCAGGGTACTCATTGTGGATGTACTTGGAGAACTTGACGACGGCTTCGACGACGGGGGCCGAGTAGAGCTTATGGATGAGGAGGAGGTTCTGCGGGGGCTTTGGCCAGTTTAATGACAGTAGCGATGAGCCAGGCTTTGTACCCCGCAAGTATCGAGGACTGATTCGTTGTGGAAGCTCTGCGATGCTGCGAATCTCGGGTGTTTGAAGGGAGGACGTGGTAGACAACGAGCGGCACGAGGGGAACCGAGATAATGGTCGAACAGGTAGAGTGACTGCTCGTGAGTACAAGGCAGGCTCGAAAGCCGCCAAGCCCCTTATAAGGGTCCTATTAAACATGTTGTAACTCAAGACTCATGACCGATGTCTCTTGAAAAGATAAGGGTCCTTTTTTGCAAAGACGGAATAAATTTGTGGAGGAAATGACGCCGAAGACGGGCAAACACAGCTAGAGTCTAGCTCGAACCACTGCGGCGGCTTTGCAACGGCTTTACACATGAGGGCAGAAAATGAGGGAAAGCTCATGGTGGGCTGTTTTTTCACCGCCTGCCTGTTTAGGTGGGGGAGCTCAATGTGGGGAAGCTCGTACATGGAGATCTGCATTAAGCTTTGACAGAGAAAGAGAAATGTCCATGTCGGCAAACGAATGTTGCGTTAAGGTTTTTGTCTTTTCAGCAAGTATGGATCACCTGAAGACTTCACCTGATCTTTATGAGCCCATCTGGTCAGATCCCTTCCTTCAGGGTAGCTCTGACAGCTCCAGATCTGGCATGTCGGCACCGAGACACATGATATCGGACTTCTCTGATTGGTCCATCGGCGTCGGCACTCCCCAACCACCGGACCTCCGTCATACCCTCCTCCGCCTCCGAGGCATCCGCTAGGCAGGCTGATGTCACTCGCACACACAGCAGCAGCTAGAAACGCCTAGGCAATCATGTGCGCAATGTCTCGCAGCCTCGTCCCTCTTCTTCATCTCCAGCTTCATCTTTTGACTTGCCGCAGTGGTTAGACCCCCCGCTCTCTCTCTCTTTCACTTGATAAAAGCTGCCACGAGGCTGGACTCTGGTGGCGGCCTCTTTTTAACCTCGTGTGTGTGCCACGCGACCCCTCGTCTTGTTCTGTTTGGCTGCAGCTCAAGGCAGGCAGGCAAGGCAACTTTCTTTGTTGAGCTGGACGTTATATTAGCTTGAGACCGCCACTTCGTTCGCTTCAACAGCGTCCATCTATCACCATCAACATCGAGCGACATATACGATACGCCCGATCATCATCTGCCATCATGGCCGATCTCAAGAACGCCGACCCCTCCGAGGTCAATCTCCCCGGTCCGGACCTCACTGCGGGGCTGACCGAGAAGCCCAATGCCACGCCAAAGGTTGCTCATCCTTCGGGGAGGGAAGGATACGGAACCCTGATGCAGATCCTCCGTGGCGCCTTGTTCAGCTTCTACTTTATGACATGCTGCATCATGTAGGTTATGGCAGCTACCCATCTCATGGCTCTATCTAACCGTCACAGCATCCACATAACCCAGTTCATCGGGGCACCGCTGTACTTCTTCAACCGCGACTGGTACTACGCATACATGGCCATGACGAAGCGGTCCTTTTGTCTCACCACAACCGTCATGACCCAGATCTGGGGTCCTACAACTATACGAATCAGTGGTGACGAGTCGGTTGCGGGCCAGATCAAGCTCCGACCCGACGGGGGAGTGCAGTTTGAGTTTCCCGAGCGTTTGGTTCTGATTGCCAACCACCAGGTAGGGATCTAGGGTTATGTGGAGGGTGTCAACTAACTGGTTGCAGATCTACACTGACTGGTTGTACCTTTGGTGGGTGGGATATGCCAACTCTCCTGGAATGCATGGTCACATCTACATTATCCTCAAGGAGTCTCTCAAGATGATTCCCCTCATCGGTTGGGGAATGATGTTTTACGGATTCATCTTCATGTCGAGAAAGATGGCAACTGATCAACCCCGACTGGCCTATCGCTTGAACAAGCTGAAGCAGCGCAAGGTGGACCCAAATGGCAAGTCTTATATGGATCCCATGTGGTTGCTGCTGTTTCCTGAAGGCACAAACCTGTCAAGAAATGGAAGAAGAAAATCGGCTGGTTGGGCTGCCAAGAATGACCTCAAGGATCCTGATCATGTCATGCTCCCGCGGAGTACGGGCATGTTTTTCTGTCTGAACGAACTCAAAGGCACGATGGACTACGTCTACGACTGCACAGTCGCGTATGAGGGAATCCCGTAAGTTCTGTAGACCTTGTTACATAGTGTTAGCCTCGTCGACTGACTGACGACTATAGCCGAGATGGGTATGGAGAGGAGCTGTTTGGTCTGTCCAGCACTTACTTCCAGGGTCGTCCTCCAAAGTCGGTCAACTTTCACTGGCGTCGTTTCCGCATGGCCGACATTCCCCTAGATGACCAGAAGGAGTTCGACCTTTGGCTCCGCGAGCAGTGGTATCAGAAGGATGCCCTTATGGAGCAGTACATGACGACCGGCCGGTTCCCACGCATGGCTGGGAGCAAGGTCGACTATATCGAGACCGAGATCAAGACGCGACACCCGTGGGAGATCCTTCAGATCTTTACCGTCGTGGGCACGGCTGGGTTAATCTGGCACAACATCAAGAAGACTTTTGTGACGGCGACGTCGATGTTTCGGTGATGAGGGTGGAAGAGCGTCAGCGTATTCGCGAGCGAGTGGGTTGATGCCACTTTTTCAGGGGTTGCCTTTGCTTTTGCATCGCGTTTGAGGGTATCTCGACTTGGGATACGTCGACTTGGGATACGTCGACTTGGGGACATGTCGACTTGGGGATACATGGTAAGAGGGGGACGACGGGACACACTTGACGATTCGCATGATTCTTGGGTTTGAGACCTCTTGGTCTTTCGGTTCTGGCTCTGGTTTGTTTCTTGCATTGGAGAGGAGATACCGAGGCGTACACAGGAACAAGATGGGGGTTGACACCAAGCATGAAGGAAAGATGGGAGAGAGAGTATCGGATTCGGTCAGTGTCCGAAGAGACAAAGGGACAACTCATGACCCATAGACCCGAGTAAAGGAGGGCGGAACCTCCCGAAAGACTCAGTTTGTTTGAAATGGCAAATTTCCACTCTCATGACCCCCCAGACAAGGCCAAGAATCACAGGCCACATGTAGTGACAGGCGGATTCAAATGCAACTTGATGGGGTAGACTATGACGCGCCAGGAAACCAGCTCCGAAGTGTGATGCATACATTGATGCATACAACATACAGTACAGATCTGGAGCCGAGTAGAACGTTGAAAGCGGTCTCGTTCCGGTGTGAAAACAACCATATCCACTAGTGTGGCCGCCGATCCTGGGGGTGGGACACACCCACACCGGGGGCGCCTAGACTCAAGATGCCAATCTGCCAGTTCAATGTCTGTTTCTGTACAGAGCCTCGGCATCCAGCTTGCTTCTACGAGCCGTCATTGGTCAAGATGGCCTTGCTGTTCGGGAGATGCTGCGGGGGAAGAAAGTGTGTGTCTGTGCGGGAAGGGGGGTAGGGGGGAGACACTACTTTCGGTGATGATGTGGTTTTTAATTTTTGGGTTCTGATGGTGGTGTAGTGGCGGCTTTTGCCAATGATATTGGTTCTTCTTGGCTTTATGGTTTCCTGCTGTGCCTTCTTTTGCTATTATTCCTGTTGTGTTCTCTATAATTTAACCATTGTAGCGAAAGATATCCAATATGAAGAGACACAACAGCTTGGCCTTTTTTATGCGGCGTTCTTCCCATGCAATAAAATGACCTCGTCGCTCGCTTCGGATTACAGGCTGCGTAACCCGGGCGCTTGGATATAGTTTCACGATTTTTTGCCTGGGCGCCTCAAAGTCTGGAGAAGCATGGGGCATGTCCCCTCCACAGCCAAGAAAATCAAATACGCAAGCCACGCTGAACAAGGAACATGGGGGTCTCTTTCTCTCTCCTGTCAAGCGATAATATCCCAGAAAAAACCTGGGGTCGGGTGATGGGGAGAAGGCAAACACCAACACCACCCCTCCCCATCGCGTCTCGCTCCTAATCGGGCAGTACTCCGACGTTGCCAAGCGGAGCCTTGACATCTATTCTACCCCGCAAAGTCGGACGAGTGAACAAACCCCGGATCATCGTCGAGTGGAGAATGAGTAGGAGTCCAGTCCACCACGGCAGATCTTGCGGGGGAAAAGAAGAGTCTGGGGGTGAAATCTCTCAGTATGGGGTGACGACAGATATCCGAGGCATCTTGGGTCCTTGTCTTGAGTGTTATTGGATGTCGGTTAACCCATAGGGCCAGTGTGGATTAGAGATCCCGGAGAGGATATAAGGAGGAAGAGATGGACGATCAAACTGGGGGGAAAAAGTCTTCATCAGAGCAAAGAAGTGGTCCCAACTTCCTGGTACGACCTCTTTCACCTTCTTCTTTTCTCCTCTAAAAGAGGGCCCTCTTGTGTAACTTGAGGCTTTTGTACCGCCGATCACAAACCCAACCCAACCCCCCTTACATCCCTCCTTTTAACTTGTCCTACCAATCTCCCTCAGAGTGTTATAACACTCTCTCTTTCCTCCTTTCTCCTCCTCTCTCTTCTCTTTGAGACTCTACACTTCCTTCTGCAATCATGGAAAAGACGCACGCTACAGACGATCACGTCGCGCTTGAAGCGCAGGCAGAGTACAAGCATCTCGATCAGGCTCCTAGCAAGATTAGCTCTGAGCAGGATCAGGATCATGGCTTTACTCCCGAGGAGCAGAGGAGTATCATACGGCGTATTGATCGTCGTCTTGTCGTTACTGTTGGTGCCATGTATTGTGTTTCTCTCATGGATCGGACCAACATGAGTGCTGCAAACATTGCTGGTATGAGTGTTGAACTCAACCTCATTGGTTTCCGATACGTAAGTAAACCCTTCAACTTACAAAGATTCACTGCTAATAGAGGGCTAGAACATTTGTAACCTCGTCTTCTTCATCCCCTACATCCTCTTCCAACCTCCCTCCACGATCCTAATCCGCAAAGCCGGTCCGCGCATTCATCTATCCCTCATCACAATATGTTGGGGAGCTGTCATGATCGGTATGGGTTTCGTCAAGGAGTTTCCTCAGCTTGCTGCTCTCAGAGCTGTCCTTGGTGTCTTTGAGGCTGGATTCTTCCCTAGCTGTGTTTATCTCCTAAGCACATGGTACACGCGATGTAAGTGATGTCCCTGGAAATACCCAAGTCGGCAATTAATGTCTTTTAGATGAGGTTGGTAAGCGATACTCTGTCTTTTACCTTCTTGGCTGTGTTGCTTCCGCCTTTTCTGGTATTCTCGCCTACGGAGTAAGTCCTCATAACCCCCCTTTTTACAACTCTCACTCACATTATCTAGCTCATGCAACTCAACGGTCGTGAGGGTCTCACAGGCTGGCGATGGATCTTCATCATCGAAGGAGTCCTAACAGTCGCCCTCGGTATCGCCGGCTACTGGCTCCTCGTCGATTTCCCCGACTCGAAGCGAAAGTCATGGTCCTTCCTCGGCCAGCGCGAACGAGACTGGGTCGTCAGCCGTATCCATCGTGACCGTGGCGATACCAAGGTTCCTCCCTTCGAGATGAGCAAGTTCCTCAGCGGCGGAAAGGATTGGAAGATTTGGGCTTATGCTCTCATCTTTTTTGATACCACCACCATCAGTTATGCTCTCGCTTACACGCTTCCCATCATCCTCGTCGGCAACATGGGTTTCAGCGTTGGTGAGGCTCAGTGTCTCGTAGCTCCCCCCTACGCCTTCGCCGGTATCGTCATGTTCGCGACAGCCTGGGTCGGAGACAAGTATCACATCCGCGGTCCCATCATCATCTTCAACATGCTCCTCTGCCTTATCGGTCTCCCCATCATGGGCTGGGCAAGCAACGCCAACGTCCGCTACTTTGGCGTCTTCCTCGTCACAGCCGGCGCCAACAGCAACATCCCCGCCGCAATGGCTTTCCAGGCCAACAACATCCGCGGGCAGTGGAAGCGCGCTCTCTGCAGCGCTACCCTCGTCGGATTCGGTGGTGTTGGCGGTATCGCGGGTAGTCTCGTGTTCCGTGAGCAGGACAAGTTGACGGGGTACAAGCCAGGCATGTGGGCTTGCATCGCGTGCTCTCTTCTTTCCATCGTGCTGGTGCTTCTGTGTGATTTCGAGTTCAAGAGGGCCAACACCAAGGCCGAAAGGGGCGAGAAGGTTCTCGAGGCTTATGATGTGAGTAACCCTCCTTATACACAGCAACATGGGTCACTAACTTTTTCTAGGACGATGCTTCGCCTGATTTCCGGTATACCTACTAAGTTCATGATTGTACGAGCAGGGTGATGAGATTATGGGGACCACATCTGTCGATGTATCAGGTCCCAAGGGTGAGACTTGGGAGGAATAGCCTCAAGTAATGCAGCAAATACAAATCTCGGTGCAATGTCGTCACAGACGCTCCGTTACGACAAGAAGATGATGCATGCTGCCCACAGTTCCCTCGAGTCATATCCTCGATAGCGTTACTCCTCGACAAAGTCGTGCTCTTTGTCCATCCATGGTACATTGTGCGATCTTTCTCTCTCTCTCTCTCTCTTTTGCTCAGACGACTCTGATCCCCTTTATTCCATTTCGCCCACCTTTCTGAACAAAGAGTGACCCTTTTTCCCACAAAGAACCCTTTTGCTTCGCACAAATACTCAAAAACTGTCGTCGTCGCCCAACATGTTAACCTTTTCCTGATAAAACACTTGTTCGAGAAGCATGGGCCATCCTGAATACGCCGTCCCAGTATATCTGGGTGTTCTTATATTTCTGCTATTATTTTGGCTTACTGTGCCTGTTCTGTTCCTGACCCTCTTGTGGTTCAAGTGTCGTGTTTCGATGAGGGAGTCTGAGTGGTTGGAAGAAGATGGTCTCTTGCCTGAAGAGGATGAGGTGCAGAGAGAATATCACACTTTTGCCCAAGGGTGGAAGGATATTGGATGAGGGTTGTGATGGTGACTACCGTCTTCCGTGAGTGACCTTGTTTCTTTCATCTATCTAGTATACTAACCGGTGGGAGTTTGGCGTTGTTAGGAAGCGTCTCGACTACTTTCAAACTGGGAATACCCTCACATTTTCTGGGTAATAATTGTAAGGTCAATACAGAGTACGTATGCTTCGTCTATTTACATCGTCAACAGGACCATAGCAACACCAGCAGCAGCAGCAAACAGCGAAACCTTGGCACCACTAGCCACGTTCTCACCGCTACCTCCAGAGCTTCCCGTACCCGACTCGGCCTCCTCCTGCTCTTCTTCTTCCTCAGCAGCGCTAGTCTCGTTCGTCGTCACGACACGCTCCTCAAGCTTAGGGTCCAGGGGATTATACGCAGTGAGGTACTGGATAAGAACCTCATCCTGACTATCCAGAGTGGCGAGGTTCTTGTTCGGCGTCGCAATAAAGTTGTCACCGCCTCCAGCAAGGAAATCAAGAGTAACAACACGGTAGTTGGTCTTACTCTCGAAAGCCTTTCCGTCGAGGGTAAGGCTGATAAGCTTGGATCCGTTGTTGTTCTCGGGGTTATACTCGATCTTGAGACCCTTGGAAACCTGGAACCACGAGGTGATGGGCTCCTTGTTCTTCTGGTTGATGCGCGTCACGGCACCCTCGAACAGCTCCTCCAGCTCGGCTCCGGTGAAAGTGAGCTCGACGATGGCGTTGCCAAAGGGGAAAGAGGTTAGGACCTCGCCACGGGTGATGTCGCCCTTGTCGATGGTGGCGCGGACACCGCCGGCATTGACAAAGGCAAAGGCGGGCTTGTCGTCCTCGCTGCGGCTTTGGTTAAGACGGTACTCGAGCATAGCATCAGCCATGACCTGACCAAGGAGGCAGTCTCCCTTCTGACACTGAGTCTGGTCGAGTTCGGCCTTGGTGTTACCGACCTTTTCAGCAGCAAACTCCTCAAAGGGTCCTCGCCAGGCCTTGACCTTCTTCTGCAGGTCCTCGTCCACATCGGTCTTGTTATCCATGTGGATAGGACCTCCATGGTAGGCAAGAGCCTTGCCGTCCTTGTCAAAGGTCAAGTCGATGTATCCGAGGTACTCACCCCATCGGTACGCCGTCACGATAAAGACCTCGTCACCGTTGATGTTCTTAACGATGGTGGGGTACTTGCCCTCGGCGTTCTTCATCTCTCCAAGGGGAGTGTGGCTGTGGCCGCCAATGATGAGCGAGATGCCCTCAGTTTTGGCAGCAAGCTCCTTGTCGACATCGTAGCCAATGTGGGTGAGGGCGACGATGCGATTGATTTCAGTCTTGTTGCGGATCTCCCAGACAGACTTTTGGACCTCCTCAATAGGGTCAAGGAAGGTGGTCTTGTTTCCGACACTCGAGATACCGGGCGTGGTGTCAGTAGTAACACCAATGACAGCCAGGTCATGCTCCTCAAAGATGTGGTAGTTCTTGATAGTCTTGTTCAAGTTCTCGTACTCGCTCTTGACATTGCAAGAAACGACGGGAAAAGTCAAGTTCTTGAGAAACTCTCCAAGCTCCTCATCACCACCATCCCACTCGTGATTTCCGAGAGTCATGGCATCAAACTCGAGGTCGTTGAGTGTCTCGGCAATCTTCTCAGGTCCGTAGAAGGAGTAGAAGAGTGTACCCTGGAACTCGTCGCCGGCATTGAGCCAGAGGTTGTCGGGATACTCCTTTCGGAGGCCATCGACGGTGTGCTTGATACGAGCGTAGCCGCCATAGCAGCCCTTCTTGGGGTCGGTACAGTCGGTGCCTGAAGAGGAGAACTCGTCGAGATGAGCGTGGACATCATTAACATGGAAGAAGGCTGATCCGTTAGCTTAGGTAGCTGTCAAAATGTCAATTGAGTACGTACACATGTTATAGTTGCCATCGTCATCAACAAAGCGCTTGACCAAACGCTTGCTATAGAGAACATCCTCAGCCAAAGCCGAGCTCGCCAAAGCGAGGGCACCAAGAGCAAGAACCTTCATGATTGCGACGACGACGGGTTGCTGAGTGAGAATGGGGGAAAATCAGAGGGGGATCATCGTCAGCTTTAACTGTACTGAGCGAGACCCGAAGCAGTGACCCGACGATCTCTCTCTCTCTCTCACCGAGACAAGCACGACAGGGTACACAAGAAGATGCATCGCCAAGACACACACGTGGGGATGGTGACTGGTTCGTCGCGATAGCGCAGGGATGGGGGGAAGGAGCGGATATCTATACAAAAGAGGAAGGTTTAAGAAGCTCAGTTGGAGAATCGATTCCCTCCTAGCGGAAAAGACAGCCATTTCTTTGAACCATGATGGTCAAAAAGTGGCTGGAAAATGAAGCTTAAAGTTGCATATCACGCCCAAAATCACATCAAGCAATAACCCCGAACATTTGACTGATAACCATCACCATTAACCTTGTTTTTAAGCACGTGGGGTTTAGACACAAGCCGATAAACCGGGCCAAGATGAACTTTTGTAGTTTCAACGGACATTTCTCCATTTTCTCATTCCCATCACCGACGCAAGCTTATCATGGCTGCGCCAATCTCGATAGCGATAGAGGGAACGTGAGCATTTTCGCAGATGCCTGTTTCGGCAAGGTCCAATCCTGCAAAACGTTTGAGACAGGGGTTGGTTGGGGCGCGTTTCAGATAGGGTGGTAAGTGTTGGTTAATTGAATTTTGGGGAGAGATTGGTGGCTATTGAGGTTGGTGGATGTAAGCGGTGCGTGATTGTTTTTGGCCACCCTGTATCAGACAGAGAGGCCGAGATTTGAGGTGTTGCCTGTGATTTATGTACACAGATTAATATCTGAAAGTGTCTCACTATAATTTGGATGGCTTCTTCTTTTCTTTTGGGAAATTGGATAACTCAAACACAACATGCCGGCGACTTGCTCCAGCTAGAGGTGATTCGTTGTTCTAGGCCTGCTGTGTTGATACTGTACGCCAAAACTACAGCAGCAGACGCACCACTCGAACTTAAACTCCGACCTAAACTACAGTCTAAGCATAAGGAAAAATTCTTGAATAGATATTATATTTGTTAGAGAAGCATTTGGAATATATATGATGATTTTTACATACTTTTTCATACTCATGATGAGCTGTCCATGACAAGATACCTTATCTCAACGTCGACTCTCAGACGAATTAGGTTGAGACTTACAATGCATGATTTGACTTTGACACAGCCGGAGCAGCATCATAATAGAGTCAGTGACATCCATCGCGCATATCCCCAACATTTCATGCATGCATCTCCGTGGGTGTCGCAGCTGTCACCATCCTTACGGCAGCCACACTTATGCACGACCATCTTATCAATCAGAGTATAGGCATGGGGCGGCACTGAAGGAACTTGAGCATGTGATGGATTACCGCGAATGAGCTTTTGTCTATTCGTTATTCGTAATCCTGTACCTGATCCGCTGTGGATAGCATCAGTGATCAGCCGTGGAACCACTCCTGACACTGGCTTATATCCGTCTCTAGCTCCAGATCCGTCAATGACTGCTGTCGGATAGGTCAACTCAAGCCCATCAATGTCCACTCTTCGCGGCTCATTCGACGTACGTGATTCTCAGTCGCCGACTTTGTTCGAGTTCTCCAGTCTTGATCCTCACAGGATTGGGATTCTTCTCAACACCGACTTTAATTCTTCGCAGACGCCATTTCTCTTGTGCCGTTCTTGGCCTTTTCATAGCAATCGGGACACTCCATGGGGAAAAGGATGACCTCGCGAGGTGTTCTTTTCTTGCATAGACGACTGTTGTTTCCATACGGACATAGTACGGGAGCGCCTGTTTTGGTGTATTCCCAGCTGCAATCCTCGTGATGACAGCTGTGGAGTTCAAGTGTTTCGGTGCACATATTGACTGTTGTTCTGATGGTTGTTTTGATAGAGTGAATGTGGTGTTCAGTGAGGTGAATGCTGTATGCGCTTCACAAATCAGAAAGAGAAGAGATTTATGTTGTTGTTGTGGAAAGAATTTACAGTAGCATGCACTCTACAAACAGTAAATATTTATCCATCCTGACTCATAAAACAAACGTTAATTTCCATTGTGTTGCTCAGTTTGTTGATTATGCGCGTTTGAAGTTATTCAGACCGTTGAGCAAACGGTAAAATAAAGAGGGGTCTGTTCGCCTGCAGAGAACGGTAAATAAGCGGCGTTTAATTTAGACTCGGACCTGAAGCTATTCAGGACATGGGCTAAAACACCAAAGCTGGAACCCCATGTGACTAATTAGACTCAAAAGATCGAAAAAGCGTTTTGACTAGAAACCTGGATCTAACATGACCAACCACAATCGTGAACCCTGATCGAAACCTCGCATTCGAAAAGAAACGTCAGCAACAAAGCCACAAAGGACGGCATTTCGAAAAGATGAGGTCATGGCTTAGCAGGCATACGTCATTTCAGTAATCAAATCAGACTTTCAGGGTCGTTCCCTCAGCCCTCTTTTGCCAAGACTCGGCGGCAACGGGATCGGGGGGGGGGCCATCCCACTTCCCAACTCCCGAAACCACGGAGCCGGAAGAGATCTTGGGGGGGGTAGACTCTGGAGG
>NHTE02000038.1:173356-290843 GCA_002168265.2 Fusarium euwallaceae
ACCACGGAGCCGGAAGAGATCTTGGGGGGGGTAGACTCTGGAGGTTCTTTTGCCCAGGGCAAAAGAAAAAGAGAGTCTAGACTTGTGTGGCTGGCGGCCCTTACGTATCGGTATAGCCTTTCGTGCCATGGCGTCTTGGTGCGGGCGAGGCGGCGCGAGCACATGGGCTTTTTTTTTCACATGAACCGGTCTCAACTCTAATAAACGGTCCCCGGACGAACCATGGACGAATCTGAATCTTGAGGGCATCCAAAAAAAGGGTCCCCCGTTTGAGAGCCTCGCCATCTTGGTTACAGGTCGACACACCAAAGGTGCCCAAGCACGGTCTCTCTCTCCCTTTCCCCTCCCCTCCCCCCCTGGTGGAAAAGTCGGAGAGAGTCTCAAGCCCGAGCAAAAGTCTCAGCCTCCCCCGTCATCCGGGCCTGGTTTACCTAAATGGCGCGCGCGCGCGTGTGTTTGAAGCCCTCGAGAGAGTTCTTAAGAAGAAGGGCAATCTTTAAACTTGACTTTTGAGGCTGACGACATCACCTTTGCCTCATCTGGTCCCCCCAAGCACAGCCTCACTCACCGAGAAAGCTATATTCACCGAGGTTTGCACTTGAGTGTAGTAGCTGAGACACAGGCTTTTGTGTGCTTGACTGAGGCTTTGCTTTCTGACCTGCAGCAACTAACACACACAGCACGAAACGCAACAAGGAAAAAGAAGCAACAGCAAAAAGAAAGCGGGGAGAGGGAAGAAGAACCAACCAGATTCACTAACTTCCCAACCACACACCACAAACACACAACACACAACACACACACACACAATTCTCAACTTGAATGGACATGGCCAGCGAGGATCCGACAGACTCCCCCTATCCCTGAACTCCCTCCTCCTCCCTCCTTAACTTGCCTGGTTCACCAAATGGAAATCATCACGCCCCAGGACTACCAGAACAACGCCCGGAAGCGACAGCGCCGGAGCCTGAGACCCTGCGACGCCTGCCGGAAGCGCAAGACTCGCTGCGTCACGAAAGACGGTGACGGCGACTGCGTCCACTGCCAGCTGAGGGCAACACCCTGCACCTTCCAGCACGACCCCCCGGAGAGACAGATCACCAGCGCCAGCGGGAGCAGCATCCAGGGCGGGAGCAGCGCCGGTCCTCACAGCGGGGACGAGCCCGGCCCGGCTGATGAACAGCAGCAGCTCCCACAAAGCCAGCAGCTGCCGAGTCACCCGGCCGCCGTACAGGGTCACCACCAGGTGGTCCGTAAGGAATCTCGGGACGATGCCGTGTCCGTCCAGTCGGTCCCGCCGTTCCTGTCTCCCGCCGAGACGCGAGCATCGGCCGACAGCGCCCACCCCGTCGCCCCGGCCTCAGTCATGGTTCCCGATCTTGTCGAGTTGGGTCCTCTAGATCGTACTATGGGGTGCTCGTCCACGCGCTTCGCAGAGCTGTACGGTCTGGGGAGCGACATGGAGCCCATTCTGATGCGTCACCGCCCTTACGACCACAGGACTCACGAGTTTAGCCTCGAGACGCATGCTATACGTCGTGTACTCGAAAGGGATGACGGACAGGAGTATCCCCTGACCTTTCACATAGCCCGCGACGAAAAGGCCATAGAGGGTGACCCGACCTTTTCCCAGGTTGACGCAATAGAGGCTTGCGTACGTCCTCATGGCCCCAGCCTCGTAGAGCTATTCTGGCGGCATGTACAGCCATGCTATCCCATCCTATCCAAGGATCCCTTCGCCTTGGCATATTGCCAGTCTTATCGCCGCATCCCTGCAGCTCTTCTCGGGGCTGTCTATCTCTCCGCCATCCGCTGGTGGACCTACGACCCGGAGCTCTCCATCCGGACACCCCCGGACGCCGCCCTTCTCCGACGGATGCTGCGGACTGCCATCCCGGCCTCGTATCATCGCCCCAAGCTCAGCTCCATCCAGGCAGCCTTGCTGCTGCTACAGTGCCAGCCCGAAGACCCCCTCAACCCTGACCACACCTTCCAATGGGGTCTTACATGCCAGGCCCTTGCCATCGGCCAGTGTCTAGGGCTTCACCTCGACGCCAGCAACTGGACGATTCCTCAGTGGGAGCGCAACGTCCGTAAGCGTCTAAGTTGGGCGCTATTCATGCAGGATCGCTGGACTGCTCTAGCTTACGGGCGTCCTGTGCACATTCACGATGACGACTGGACAGTCGGTGATCTCACGACTGCCGACTTTTCAGATTTCGAGAGTGAAGGCCAAGCAACATCGTCAAGCTCCGGCTCTGATGATGATCGAAGATCTATTGCTTCCACGGGGAAGACGCAGTATATACAGATGGTGCGGTTGACGCAGATCCTCTCAGTCGTCTACTCCAACTTTTACACTGCCAGAACATGTCGAGAGCAGGACACTTTTATCCTCTTTGAAAAGGCCAGGCCGCTCTTTGAGATGCTGACGAGTTGGTACCACAGCATCCCTCCTACGCTGCAGATGAATGTCATCTACCAGCGCAAGCTGTGTTTCCATGGATACCTTCACTTCTCCTACTACGGAGTTGTAATGACTCTCCTCCGCCGCCTAATTCGATCTACTGCGCTACCTCCACGCTGCACCGACGACCGTGTACTTTCAGATATTCGTCAGATAGCCCTCCAGACTGCTCAAAACGCCATCAGTTTCGTCACAAGCCTAAGGCCCGATCATCTCGAGGCCTTTTGGTACTTTACATCTCCCTACCTCTTCTCGCTCCTGGGTTCCTTTACCACTCTTCTCCTCGTCACATCTTTATCATCCCAGGAGCGTCACTTTTGGCAAGAAACCCTCAACTCGTATCTCTGGAACTTGCGTATGATGAGCAAGAGCCATGAGCCAATGCAATACGCTGTGAACCGTCTTGAAGGCGCCATCCTTCGTGGCCTAGAGCACGCCCTAGCCGTCAATCTCAACGAGCCCCTCAACGACAAAGTTAGCCCTATGATGGGCAACTACGCCCCAGATATATACGAATTCACCGACTTTGGCGATTGGGACCTGGCCGCAGGTGGTAACGGGGCGTACGACCTCCTCAGTGGCCTAGTGATGCAGCCGAACCCAATGATGCCGCAAGAAGACCTGAGATGAAAACAAAAGGTAGTAGTCGAAAAATATTGGCTGTAATGTTAATCATTTTTTTACTCGGCGTCTTCAAGACCATTATCCGACTCGACTGATAGGTCTTTGAGTCCCATGGAATGACGCATGGAAATGTCGACAATGTCAACCATTCCATCCTCAACAAACCACCCAAACCGACGAACGCCCTCTCGGCTATTTTCCGTCCAAGATGAAGGTATGGGGAGGCGGAAGCTCAACGCTCTTCCTCCACAAAATGCTTCCACTAGCTGACCTCTCAGAAAGAGAAAGACACCGTCGACGAGACTGACACTGTCGTGTCGCACCAGCTCAGGCCCGTCGATAGGTCTAGGGAGGTGGAGGCGATACTGGTCCGCCCAAAAGTCATCGAGGGGAGGGAAATCTGTAATCAGAGAAACAGAAAACAAGCCGTTTCCCGAGGGACTAAACTGCAGCCTGTGCCCCTTTCCAGAGCTGTCAGTCTGAAGCATGACCCCAAAGCTGTGAGCGTCACAAGCCGCAACTTTAAAGTCCACCATGAGATCTCTCCTCCACTCTGCAGATCCCAGCTCTGGAAAGTGTGTGGCTGTTGATCCGAGGGAGCAGAGGTATAGGTTTGGGGCTGCGTTGCTGGGAGACACGGGTCTTGACGTTTGCCAGATGTAGCTTCTAAACTCTTGCGAGGCGTCTATGCGGAGACAGGCATTCGTGTCTGCCCACATAACCCTTGTAATGCCGAGATCGCCTCCCCAGAGCCACTTATTCTCGTCGTCGACATAGTCCCCGATCCAGCCGAAGCAGACCCTCTTGTCTGGGTTGCCCGCCTTGGGACAAGACTTGGCCGCGTACCAGCGTCGACCGTCGAGGCGACCGTGGGAGCCATCTCGTGGAACACGGAACGGTCCCCGAGGTGTGTCGGCGATGCGGTACACGGTGCCTGCGTTTGGGGCGTGGAACCGTGAGTACACGAGGTACCATTTGCCATTCGGCAGAGAGAAGAGTTCTGGACACTCGGGGCAAAAGACGTCACTCGGCGCGTACAGTGGCTCTGGAGCTACAGTCCAGGCCTCGAGGTCAGGAGACGTGAGCAGGGCAATGCACCCGCGACTCCAGTACGGTCCACTAGAGAGACGAGTACCCACAAGCATCCAGTATCGACCTTCGCCGCGGTTGTACATGACAAAAGGGTCGCGAAAGTCAATCTCCTCGAACTTTGTGAGCCCCTCCCCAAGGATCGTTATAGGCTTCGCAGGCCTCTGGAATCTCGAGCCGTGTCGATCCGTCGCCTTTATTCGCAGTATCGTCTGTCGACCGTTTTGGGATAGATTGTAGCCAGTATAAAATATGTTCATATTCTCGTCCGGACCGAGTATTGCAGAGCCAGTCCAAGCTCCATCGGCATCAGCATCGAGATCAGACTCCCCAGGCGACAGGACAAAGTCCGGGTCTCTCGTCCACTCGAGGAGATTCGTTGATCGAAGTCGTGACCATGATGACCTTAGACGTTCGGGGTGATGTCTCGTCGAGGGAGGCGTGGTGAGGTGAAAGACGTGGTACGTGTCGTCGACGAGAAGAGGGATGACATCGGCCGATGCTTCAGTTGAAGAAGGTCGAGAGTAAGGACAAGTCTCTGGAGGAGGAGTCGGGGCTGGAAGGATGGATCGCATTCTCGGAACTTTTGTTGGGTTTGTCTCAGGGATAAAAGAGAGAGTCAAGCAAGGGTGTGTGTCTTGGGGTCGCTAGATAATGTGTAATGTCTTGTGCATATCAACAAAGAAAGCACAGCAAGAGCTGCAGCTTCAGTCAAGTTTATATTTCGATCATCCTCACACTTACTACTCCAATTTTTAATCTTTTTGAACCGTACTGGTCTTTTCATGCCCAACCTCGTGCCATGTTCCCAAAAAAGTTGTTAAGCTCGTTTTTCTCCTTTTCCCGGAGCAAAACTCCAAAACCAACCTTTGGAGAAAAGCTCCAAACAACTAGTCTACACCCCGGCCGACGGCATCTCACGTGTAGCGGTCTCGATCGTCAGCTCATCTCCCTTTTTCAAAGCCACGGCGCGGCGGGTTCCCCAAGGAGCAAGGCGGGCATCATCCCTGAATGCGGGTTCCCTGCGAGGAAGCCGTCGAAACTCTATTGTGACAACCCCGGCATGCCCAGACCAACGAGAGCGAGGCGAGCGGGGGGGGGGAAGGACAAGAGGAAAGACGGCAACTCACGAGGGGGGACCCTTGAATTGCTATTGAGGAGAAAATGTTTATCTCTTCATCTTGTTTATTGCGGGCGGGCTCAAAAACAAACCTCCATTTGATATTGAATGCCGGAGCTTTAACCCCCCAGCTTACGCCTACATCCTGGACACTTTTCCAAGTGCCGGTCCTTTTTCTGATTCCAGATTCCAGACCGTTTGAACTAGTTTTGTGGTCCTTCAGCCCTGTATTCGCTCGCAAAGGGAGTCTCGGGCCCGAGATAGCTTCCCCACCGCCCCCGGCCATGTTCAAGATACAGCATCCATACGTCTGGCTTTTCTGCGGCTTTGCAGCCATCGGAGCATGCCTTTATGGATATGATGGCGTCTACTTCAATGGTACTAGTACGCTGGGTATGTGATGCATTTCTGTGGTGTTGAAAGCGGTAGAATATCTCATGGGTGTAGATGTCTTCATCCGCCACTTTGGCCACCGCAATGCCGACGGCGAATACGAAATCTCTCCTGCCAGCTTAGCTATCATGACGTCCATGATCAACGTCGGCGAACTAGTTGGATCCCTTGCTGCCGCACCGATAAACGACTTGTTCGGCCGAAAGGGGGCCTTTGGATCGGGCACTCTAGCCATTGTCATCGGCGTCGTCATGCAGCTCTCCACCACATCTAGCAAGGCCCTCATGACTGCCGGAAGAGCTGTCTTAGGCTTTGGAGTGGGTAACTTTTCGGCCACGTCGCCGCTATACATGGGCGTAAGTCAACTAACCCCTGAAACACCAAACCAAACCCGGGGACTTAATCACCACTATAGGAAATCGCACCAGAATCCCTCCGAAGCCCACTCCTAATGTGCTGGCAACTCACCCTATCCGTCTCGCAGATCATAGCCGCGGCCATAAACCGCGGCGTAGTCAACAACCAGACCACCTTTGCCTACCGCTTCCCAATCGGCTTCCAGCTCATCTTCCCCCTCGTAATCGTCCTCGGCATAGCATGGGTCCCCGAGTCCCCGCGCTGGCTCCTCCGCCGCGGCCGTCCCGACGACGCCGACAGGTCGCTGCGCCTTCTTCATCACGAGGATAAGGCTTACGACCCGATGCCTGTGATGAGGTCCATACAAGATGATCTCGAGAGGGAACGGGCGAGTGAGGTCGAGGGGGCATGGATACAGCTCCTTACGGATCCTATTGAGAGACGAAAGGTGGTGTATAGTGCGGGAGCGTTGGTTGCGCAGCAGATCAACGGTATCCAATGGTTTTACTACTTTGGCACTGTCTTTTCCAAAGCCATTGGGTTAAAGGATCCCTTTCTCATGACTCTTATCGTCTTTATCATTCAGGTTTTTGTTGTCTTGGCAGCTGTGTTGCTGGCTAATAAGCTTCCTCGACGGCCATTGTTGATGATTACAACGGGTATCATGACTGTTTCTATTTTTGTTGTTGGATGTTTGGGTATCCCTGGTGGAAATCCTAGCGAGACTATTGGTAAGGTCATTATCAGTTTTGTTATTATTGAGATTGTAGCTTTCAACTTTGCTTGGGGACCCCTTGGCTGGACTATTGTAAGTGGTCACTTGCCTCTACCCACACTCCTCTCTAATCCATGATAGGCATCTGAAATGGCTGTCGGTCGAAACCGCAACAAGATCTACGCCGTAGCTGTTGCTGCCTTTTGGGTGACAGTCTGGGTGACCGTCTTCACCCTCCCATATCTCTACTACTCGGCGAACCTTGGGCCAAAGACTGGCTTCGTGTACACGGGATTGTGTTTCGTGACCTGGGCCTACGTCTACTTCTGTGTCGGAGAAGTGACAGGTCGCAGTATTGAGGAGATCAATGGCTTCTTCCGTGATGGTATCCCTGCGAGACACTGGAAGCAACAGCCGCAGAGGGGAGAGGCAGCGCACGAGGTAAGGGGGAGCAATGGGACGAGCATCGTCGAAGTTGAGGGAGATTCAAAGACGCCGAGTGCATGAGTGATGATTATTGAGATGTTGATACCCAGATTGATACCCTTGTTATATTGGGCGTTTGATACGAGGAAATATTGATGTATTTTTGATGATTATGACTTGCGTTTTAGTATAAGGATTGAATAAAAGTTAGAGGAAATTCCCTCATAAGTCTCCAATGCTTTACACGTTTGCCTCCTAATTCATGATTGTCGTGGTCTCAAATCGCACAAATGTTGACAAGGATCTGCGTATTCGCCTTGGACTAAGATGACGCTTGTAAGATGAAAGAGGAATGTGCTGATGCGGACTTTTCAATTCTTTCTAACCTGTAATTGCTATTATAATACAAACGGAAGAAATCCTAGCAGTGATTTGCAGATGATCGCCCCAGGGATGTACCAAATAGCCAAGTTGACACATCAGATATCCTTTATCAATAGACAACTTGAGCTAGTTGATCCTTCAAACTGTGGACTCTATCTAACACTTGTTTTCATGACATAAGCACGATGTGGAACCAATCTCTCCTGTCCATTACACATGACCTTGACGTTCGCATTAAAGTACGTCGGTTGACGCTGTTGAGGAACCCATCCCATATTTGGTCTGTACCGTGGTACCGGTGGCGTCCGCGGCTGAGGAGGTTGCGATCGTAGAGGTGGTAGATGCCGTTGTAAGCTAAAAAGAGGTTCTAATCGTTCAGGTTCGTGTCTGAATGATACGTTCCAGTTTGGTTGGTAGTTTCCCATGCTGCTTCGTGTGAAGTTGGTTGGGTACCCTGAGCTGCCCATCCAGACGTCTCTTGCATTGGCTGTGTATGGAGATGGACTTGTGTTATTGTTAGGTGGCTGTTGAGAAAAGCCCGCAGAATAGATGGGCCGTGAAGGAGTTGCTGAATGAAGGACATTTGTTCCCTGGTTCAATAGCAAGGCTGGATTAATGGTTTGTGGTTGCTGTTGAACAAGAGGCTGTGGAGATGCGCCAGCGCGATATCTAGTAGATTCCATTTTCGCGTATTATGTTTCTTGAATCTTGTTTCAAATCGATGTCTAGAATGCCACAATCTGGCTATATAACTGTCGATACAGGTCGCTCGTTTTGTTTTAGCAGAGACTTTAACACCCCGACAACCAACGACCGTCCCTTTTAATAGATGAAACTCACAAAGAACACACCGGAACGGGCTTGAAGAAGTTGCTATAATAGACCTGTGCTGACGGCTGTACCTTGCAGGTGCGTCTTGTTTCTTTGTTCACTCGACAGGGGTATCTGCACAACCTGCATGTAGAGGTGTACTTTTAATAGATCAATCACGAACAAGTGTGCGTCCAAGCTCTTGGAATTGGCTTACATCATTGGAGCTATATGGGTATCTTTGATAGGTGACAGTAAGCTTTAACTTCCAACAATAGCCAACGACAACTACAACTTCCACAACCATTACACCATTCTCCAATCTCACACAATAACTGTCTTAGACTCTCTCCTCAGAGTGCTCAATAGCAGATCCCTTTGAAGCAGTCTTGACAAAATCATCATGCTCGCTAGGCGCCCGATCATGAACGTAACCAAACATGACATCCATCTCCTCGAGAGTCTTGCCCTTGGTCTCGGGGAGGAAAAAGAAGGCCCAGACTGCGGCGATGATCATCCAGCAGGCAAAGAAGAACCAGGTTCCGTAGCCGAAGGATTTGAAGATGTAGGGGAGGGCCTTTGTGATGGCGAATTGGGTGACCCTGGAGGTACGGTAAGTAATTGTCAAGATTGTGGGTTTTGGGGGGATTTGTACCATTGGATGCAGGCGGCCCATGTTCCGGTTAGGTTTCGTAGGGCACCGGGGAAGATTTCGGCAGAGACGATCCAAGGGATACCGTTGAGACCAAAGGACCAGCTAAAGACAGTCAGAAATAGTTCGTAAGGTGGAAAGGGTGAAGTCTTACAAGACGGAGTAGATCATAATCATGGCAGTAGCAGCCTTGCCACCAGCAGCAGTCGAAGGAGAAAGTTCCCTTCCTTCAGCGATGATAGTAGCTGGATGGCCAATCTTGACATACGCGCCCACAATCCACAGGCAGGTAGAGCACATGGCGGATGAGATGATTGTGGGATTGCGTCGTCCCCACATGTCGATGAGAGCACCGTAGAAGATGATGGATGCGACAGCTGGGAAGGGTCAGCTTGTGGGATATAATTGAGGTTGGTGTACTTACCCTTGACGAGACCGTAGATACCGGTGTAGAGAGCGACATCGCTAATGCCGAGGGAGCCGAAGAGGGTAGGAGAGTAGTAGTTGATGGCTGGCTACTGTTAGCATATGTAAATTCGCAGATGTGATCACACTTACCGGCAGCACCAGACATGTTCTGCAGAGCAAAGGAGCAGAAGACAAGAAGAACACGGTTCCACATGCCCTTGCGAGAAAGCTCAAAGAGAGCACCACGGAAGAAAGCCCAAGGACCCTGTCCATACTTGCTAGCGATGATGGCTTCATCAGCAAGACGGCTTCGGATCATGTCGAGATCCTCCTGAAGATCTACTATGTGTCAGTACCTGTCTTCATGCCATTGTTGAGCTCACTTACACTTATGATCCCTCGAAAGCTTCCTCAAACTCTCCAAAGCCTGCGTAGCCTCCTCCTCCCGATTCTTCCGCATCAACCAAAGCGGACTCTCATGAAGGAAGAAACCACCACCCAAGAGAACACCCGCGGGGATAATCTGCACAGCCATAGGGACACGCCAGCTAGTAGCGCTGAGAGGATCCATATTCTGGTTAATACCATAGTTTATCCAGAAACCGACGAGAGAACCAATCTGGTAGGCTACTTCGAAGAGACCTGTGAGAATACCGCGGATGGAGACGATGGAGAGCTCGGCGATGTAACTTGGGACTGTGGCTGTTATGGCGCCACAGGCGATTCCGGTAAGAGCGCGGCCAGCATCTGGATTTGTTAGGTGATGTGTGAGTCTCAATGGGATGGATACTCACAGATGAAAGAGAGTTGATGAGTAGCAGCAGTCATGAGAATAGCACCAATAAGAAAGACGACAACATTGGCCTGAAGCGCCCACTTGCGACCGACCTTTTCAGTGACTTGTACACCATTAGCCATTTATACCCCCAATTTCACAATAAATCATACCCAAGAAACAAATAATGGCACCAAAGAAAGCACCAGCCTGAAAAGTAGCAGTAATATTGCTAGAAATATCCGCCGAGTCGTCAGGATTAATCCTAAAGTCGCGCTTGAAGCTATCACGAGCAATAGTAGTGCCGACAAAAGCAGAATCATAGCCGAACCTTGCAAAAGTCAGATACACGAAAAACAACATATCAGGTTCGGGAGATCACTTACAGCAGAGATCCGGTAGCGATGACAGCGGCTTCAGTGTAGAGACGCCAGTTATACACCTCCTTTGGCGTAGGCCTATCCTCCACAGCGCGAAAGCCACCCATTGTGAGTTATGTGGAGTTGATGGACAACAAAATTGTGATAGGTGAAACTCAAATTATTGAACGGGACGATCCCTGCTCATGCTCTGATAAGAAGAAAATAAATCTTTTGACCCCCGCGGGGAGGGTCAGACAAGATATTTATCCCAAGTTTCACTCCATCCAAACGCGCGCGACCTTGTTTTCTGGGAAACGAACCATTAACCGGGGTAGAAAAGCGGGGAACCAAAGGGAAATCATCCCCAGACTTTTCGGTGAATGCCCGTGTGCCTTCGAAAAGTTGGAGAAATAAGGAGGCTCCACTGAATGAAGGGGGCATGTTTGGGAAATCTGGGGATAGTCACGAGGGGGTGGAGAGTCATGCCAGGGAAGTTGTATTGATGGGATAACATCCGAGTAGCGAGAGCCGAGGCGAGCGAGTGAAGCGATTGGAGGGATTTGGAGTGTGTGCGGGGGATGAAAGGTTCGGGTTAGCTTGGGCCGATGATCGGATATTCTGACTCGGGAAATGTTTACTCTGATAGATCAGATCGGATGGGATGTTTTGTCATGATCATGTTGATGGTAGAGTTCCTAAAGACTCCCGAGAGTAAGAGTGGTATCATGATGCCAAGAAGGACCGGTGAGAACAAGAAGAACATGGTGTTTCTATGGCACAACAACTCCAAGGCACTGCCAGGTTGAGGGCATCTTCAGCGACGATCAGTTTCCAACCTCACAATAGCATCAATTGAATCATGACAAGTCCATTCATGCTCATATTCATCCAATACATTCATTTACTCTATAACAAATCTATGAACCAACACACAACCTTAAGCATCAACACCCCTCTTCCCAATACCCTTCTCAACAGCAGCAAGAGGCTCTACAACCTTGAGAATCCACTCCTGCTTCGCCTCATCACTATACTTGGGATAAGGCCGTCTGCAGTGGCAGCTCTCGAGGGGATATCCCCTCAATTTGGCAACAACCCACTTTGTGCCGTTGATGCCTCCCTTGGCGAAACCCCATTCCATCTTGGCTAGCTGAAGCTGTGCCGCTTCGGCCTCTTGTGTCTTGCCTGACTTGTAGAGGTCAAAGATCTGTGTACAGACTTTGGGGTAGAGGTTTGCGACACCGGTGATGGTTCCTGTGGCTCCCACCGCCATGGCTGGGACGAGCCAGTCGCTTTGGCCGGCGAGTGCTGTAAACTCTTCAGGCTTGTACTGAGCAGCCACACGAGCGACCTTGGCGATACCTCCACATGTCAGCTTCACGCCGACAATGTTAGGGTGTTGACCAAGACGCTCCAGCATCTCCGAGTTGATATCAAGTCCAGCGACGACACCAGGAAAGTTGTAAATGACAACGGGCACGGGGCTCGCGTCAGCCAACTCCTCAAAAAAGTCCACAATGGCATCTTGCGTCATGGCAAAGTGGAAGTAGCTGGGCGTCAAGACGAGGACAAAGTCTGCGCCGGCCTCCTTGGCCAGATGCGTCTCGTTAATGACTTCTCGTGTGCATTGCGACGAAGTGCCGAGTGTGATGGTGATGTTGGGACGACCGGCAAGGGTAGCAATTTCTCGAGTGGTTCGTACTAGCTGCGACTTTTCGGCTGCTGTGAGGGTTACGGCCTCGCCGTTTGTGCCAGCAATGACGACTACAAGCATGTTAGCGATGAATTGACTAAAGATGGATCAATTCCACGTACTGCCGTCAAGACCAGAGTTCACAAGAAACTCAATGTGCTTCTTCTGAAGATCCCAGTCAATCTCCTGGTTGGCATCATTGGCAAACCAAGTAAGACAAGGAACGTGAATTCCATGAGGAAAGGACTGCCCCTTTGTCGTCGCGATTGAGCCCATATTGATCGAGTTTGATGTATGTTTGAAAGACGAGACCAACTCCGTAGGATGCAGAAGAATAGAAGAAAAAGTTGCCTCGGGGACCAGAAACAAAAAGACTTGAGAGTTTCCTACGTGGGACTAACACCGACTTATTCGTGTCATGCTCAATCCCGCCCCCACGGAGTCTCCATAAAGCTCAAACGACGTCATGCCACGTCTCGACTCAGAAAGCAGCAACATTGTCTCGTGAGCTTTCTCATACCGGTGAAGCTTTCTAACCTACGGCAATGGCTTCATGCGGGGAAGTTTGGGGGGATGGGTGTCAACCGCATCCGATCGGCACCAAGAGTGTGTGTGGGGCGTCGAGCCGACCACCAAGCAGGGGTCTTCGAGAAGCGATCGAAGCTGTACCTCGTGCCTTAGAAGGACTCTAAAGCCGACCGGACCGGATCATCGGTATTGATTGAATGTGGATTCTGGGGTGATGTGATGGTCTGTCTGCCGGGTGACAAGGCGAGTGGCTCCTCGGGAACAAAGAACCATGCAGCTGAAAACCGTTCGTTATGCATGCGATGCGTCATGAACCTCAGCTCAGACGATGGCAAAGCACGAGTTGAAGACGGCATGCATGACGGCTCGGATATCCATTCGAACCTTGCCCGCCTCCTGCCGGGCCTGAACCTCTTCGAGAACCTGGGCAGTGATGCGAGCATTGGTAGCCACCTTTTCCATCTTGAGAATCTGAGTCTTGATCCACACCTTTTCGTTAGGGTCCTGTTCTTCGACGCCAAGCATCAGCAGAGGCCAGAGCATATTGACAGGAAGAATATCCTCAGGCTCCAAATCCTCAACAATCTGACGAGCCAACTTTCGAATCTGATCCAAAGCCTCAGACGCCTCCTTCGTCAGGGGAAGGGTCTTGTAGGCGACGCGGTGTAAGTGGACCTTGCTGGCGTGAAAGTTGGCGAGATAAGTGCGAAAAGCTCTCGTGATTACAAAAGCCAAGTGTTTCGAGACGTGCGGCTCCGTCAGCTTCCCTGCAACTGCATAGTCCATCAGCGGAGGACGCTGCTCGTACAGGGTTCGTAGGTCAGCTGCTATCACGGCTCCGATGTTCATGACCTCTATCTCATCCTCGACAGTACCCCTCGAACGATGCCATGGATCGATCTTTGAGATTCTCCCCATGAAGCTTTGGACCTTTTGGTAAAAGACGACACCAGGTTGGTATAGGACTTGGAAGAGAACATCCTCAATGTCGTCGGCGCCATCGGGTCTGGAAACGTCATCGGCGTCCCCGTCGAGACTTGCAGGTGACGCTTCCACAAGCAAAATCTCGTCGTCTTTTGTCAAGAACAGACCGTCGCCACCCGCCGATACCGCCCGCCCGTCGAGAAGTCGAATCCATAGGAGCAGTTGCTTTTCGTTCGATGTCAAACTGCCCTTGTTGCTTCCTTGAAACAAGATATATGCCCGTTTGAGATTGGAATGCGCCGCGTCGAGTCGACTTTCGAGAATATCGATGTAACCGAGGAAGAATAGAGCGGCAAGGAGGTATTCGCGGGCGGCGCTGTGCTCCGTCATCAGAGTGCCATCACGACTAGCAACCTCTGCCACAGCCTGCTCATAGTGGCCTTGATCGTTCGTGTTCCACGTCCCATCTTTCCGAGAAAGGAGCAGGTTCGAAAAAGCAAGTATCGCGTGTCGAACCATTGGAGAGACCTTGGCCATCTCAACAACAGCCTGTCGCATCGAAACCCACTTCTTTTGTGTCTCGACTTCTGCAATGATAGGAGGATTGACAGAGCTAGCGAAAAAGTCCATCAACTTGTCGCTCCCAGTTCCTAGAGGTAAGGGAGCCAAGGGTGCTTTTTCCGGGCTGTCGTTGCTTTGCGTGACGGATGACCCCGGAAAGGGGTTTCCAAAAGCTGTCCTATCCGGAAAGGTGATTTGTGAATGAGCAGCCTATACCAAGTTACCATCTATCCATTGACATTTCTTTCATCTGTAAACCTACCAGCATATGCGCCTCTAGTCCTGGATTTGGATTCATATCCGGAGAAACTTGCTGCCAAAAGTCGCCCGAGTCCCACATGAAGCTCGCATAGTCAAACACCTCATCCACAGCATGCGCAGGTTGAAACACCGAAGCTCCTGGTGATGCATCTGTAGCAGGCGAGAGGTTCTGCTCCGGTTGCTGGTTGTTCATGTCGTTGTTTGCTTGCCTTCTTTGAGCCGTAGATCGTTGTTGAGGTCGCCACTTGCACTCAAAGTTGAGTCTCTCGCAATGAGAACACCTTGGCCTCTGCTCATCGCACTTGACCTTTCTCCTCCTAATAAGAGTGTCAGTTTATACTCTGCGTCGGTTGAGTTTACACGCACTTGCACGTCAAGCATCCCTCGCGCGAGCGGAGATGTCTCCTAGGCCTTGGAGGCGACGCGGCATAATCCTGAGGGGTCATGCCACTCGGGATCCTGGGGATTAGAGGCCTTGCCCCATTCGAGTCCATTATGATCAGCAGAGCAACGCGGATTGAGCAACTGTCGAGATGTTGGAGTCTGAGCTCATGGTGAGGGAGCTCCAGTATTACCCCGTCAGGTGACAGCCCCGGTCCCGGCTGAACATTCAATTTGCGGGGCATCCAGAATGGGAAAGAAGATGGCTCCGGTTGTCGAGGTAACTTGACCCCGGACCGGGAGTCATTAAGCTCATGATGGAATATTTACAACTTCTGGAATACTCAAAACTCCTGAATATTTATCTCATAAGCATGTCCTTCTCATCTATTTCCTTATGTTTTGGCCTGGAGAACTAACCAACAACTCTTCGGCCTCCATTCAGTTCATGAGGTGCTGGCATGAGCCGCTAATCATGCACGCTTAAAGCCGGTAATTCGGGGTAAATTTGGCAGGGCCCAGGCCATCGGTATCCCCTTGGATCGCAAACGATTGTTCATTATCGACACATCCAACTTGCTCTTTAGGCATACTTGGATCAATTAATTCCATAGAATTTCCTGTTTGTAGTACCTTGAGCATCAATTCAGCATGGTATCAATACTCACCCGGGTGTAATGACTGTTCCTCTAAGAAGCCCTCTCTATCGTGGCCTCTCATGACTGGTGTTCAAGATTGCACAGGTGCGACCATCTACTTGCCAAACAAACCACAACTTTCCATCGTTGCTCTCTGCTGTGAGATCAGTGACGTAAGGCCGTGAATCACTGAGAATAAGAGTGCCTCTAGGCAACTGCCAGTTCACTCTTCACCCACACCCTGACTCTCACTCTCATCCATCAACACCTGCATCAACACCCCTAAATCCCTACTACATCGTTACCAACTCGACAGTCTACTCCACAGAACAGTCAAAATGCCTTCCCGGGAAGTCGTCCAGCGTTTTGAGGGCGCTGCCAAAGAGGCCACGGGTGAAGGGCCAATCCAGGAGATTACAAGCGGTTCGTTCCCTCGTTCTTGATGCTCTGCAAGTCTTAGCAGGCACTAACACAAAGAAAAGAAACGCCACAAGGCCTTATAACCAAGCACAAGTGCCTCGCAGCCAGACCAAACGCGCAGTCATGTCCAGAGCACTACAATGACGGGCGACTCCAGCCTGACCAGGTACATGGGCCCTCCCAACACACATGAAATGGAAGTCTAACAGTTTGGTAATAGGACAGAGTTCAGAGCACGGGAGCGCGCACTCCATTCTCCATAGCCGCCGAGATCGAGGCACAGGTGGCCGCCACGAAGGCCAGACGAGAATCTGAGGCCAAGGAGAGGGAGAAGGCAGAGGCTGAAACCAAGACAAAACAGTGAAGCGGGAATGCTCTAGAGTTGATGGAGACCGTATTGAGAATAATTTGGTAAAATAAATACGTCTTCACATACCTACTCTAAAGAAACGTGACCGGGAAGTGATCACCTCTTGAATCCGGTTCTGCTGATGCATAACCTACACCCAACGCCAGACAATCAGAAGGGCGGCAGGTCATCCACTAATAGTAGTCGAGCCAAGCTATTTTCTGGGAGTAACAACTTGCCAGAGAGTACTGTACGCTCTTTTCGATTACTACTCCGAACTGCCTCAGATATTGGCGAGTGGGAAAATAGAGAAAGGTGACACTTTAACCCCACGGACGATTAAAAAGTAGATATTCCGAGATTCTAGACGCAATGAGAGTGGACTTTAAAGTTCCATATAAGTACAAAGAGGGTAGTTTAGCGGTAACTTGAGTAAAGGGTCATTTAACAGTTAAGACCATGGATGCCGGCCATCATGAAGCAGCACCAGCCAGCACACCTATCGTCGTTTATCAGCAACAGCTCAAAGCCAAGCGCAATAAACTTACCAATCAAAGAAAAAACAGCCCAAACAACCCCCGTCTCAATCAACTTCGGTGGACAAAACCTATCTCCGTCAGTTCAAGCCCCCTCTCACACAAACACATCACTTACAAAACACCCGGCAGCTCCAAGAACCTAGTCCAGTACGACCACTGCACCAACGTTACATAACCCATTAGTAACGCCGCAGCAACCGCGCTTCCAATCCTCTTCATAGCGGCACCCTTGCGTATACTTTTCTTAATCCTCACCCTGGCCGTGCCATCCGCAGCGACGCTTGCGCCCCAACGTCGACCTGCCTCGTATCTCCTCCCCTCGATTGGAAAAGCGTTACCGTAGCGCTTGTATATAGGTACAAAACCCAAGATACATAGCATCATTACTCCCGGGATGCTGGAGACGTAGTTGATGAGGTCGTCTATGTACTCGCGA
Organism: Fusarium euwallaceae; assembly: GCA_002168265.2. Taxonomy (NCBI): domain Eukaryota; kingdom Fungi; phylum Ascomycota; class Sordariomycetes; order Hypocreales; family Nectriaceae; genus Fusarium; species Fusarium euwallaceae. The sequence continues at coordinate 190,669 of NHTE02000038.1, forward strand.
GATGACATTTCGAATTTTGGGTATCGATGCCATGTGACACCCGTGAAAATGGCAGAGATGATGAATAAAAGCATCTCGGAGGCGACGGTAGCAATGTAAGAATCTGTAAAGGGAAATTCGACTCGGTCGTCCATGCGGCGATTGATGATGGTCGTCTTATCAAACTCGCGGGTACGTTTTATTCCGACAAGACTGCGCAGGAGTGCCAAGATGATGAAATGAAATTGCGGACGGGTCATGTAGACAGTAAAGATGTGTAGCATATTGAGATGTCCATATCCAGGTGTATTCCCAATCATGCCAGCGATGATGGCGTTTGCAAGAAGTTGACACGCAAATGTAACTGTCCAGGCAAACGCGATAGTGTTCTTAGAACGTCGACCAAGATATCCTCGTGAGAGTTTGTGTATCAAAGGTCGATATCCAAATATCGGCACAAGAATACTAATGACGGCCTCCGAGACGCCAAAGAACATGAGTATCGTGTCCCCGTTGGGACATGAATCCGTGACTCGATCTGCATCTGGGGAGACTATCCACTCGAAGGGAATCGGAGGAAGATCGGATTTGGAGATACCGTCGTATAATCCTGTATTGTCTCCAACATAAGGAAAAATCGACGAAGCGTTCAGTGATGAAATGTTGCCAACGGGGTATGCCCCATCAGGAAAGGTTTCCTGAGCTGGGCGAGAGAAGAGGATACCCATGATGTCGAGTTTATCATGGATAACAAACCACGATTAAAAGTCCAGGAGTTAAATCCGGGACTCTCGCTCCCTTTAAAAAGTCTCATCTTCACAGCCTCCCAAACAGAAATCAGCAATGCGATTTAAACGACCTCTGCAGCCAACGCGTGTTCACATGGACCAATCATGAAGATCTTGTCAGACGGGCTGATGCGGAGTTCAGGGATGTGCATCCTCGTGTGGGTCGTTTCCGAGCCTCAAATTCTTAAGTCCGGACTGTTATTTCCCTTCTCTATAAAAAAAAGTCTATCGTCACATCTATCATTCCTTCATATCAACAAGAAACTGCATCGTAAATATTGATGAGTGAAAGCACTTTTAATGACCCTGGGATAGGCACACGACTGCCCACTTTCCGTGCCATGCCCATCGTCGGGCACCAGTGTCGCCGCCTCCGCCTTCGAGGTTCCTGAGCTCCTCATCCTTGCCCTCAGGGAGGCCGACGACGACGTCTGCCTTGCAGGTTCGTAGGGATAGGACATTGAGGCCTGAGGAGGGACCCATGGGTCCGAGAGCCTCAGTGAAGGGTGTGGTAGCCGGCCACCAAGCCTGATTGTTTGTCAGCGTTGTACTTCTCAGGGTGTAGGAAAAACTTACATCACCAGTCAGCTTTCGGTAGTTCAGGTCACCCTTAAAGATGATAAGCTCAGAAGGCTTCAGCTCCTCATGCAGCTCAGGGTTCTCATGAGGAAGTCGCCAGAAGCTACCACCGGCAGTCCAGTATCGGTTAGGACGGAGGATGAGCTGACCCTCAGAGTGGAACGTAGCCCACTCCTGGAAGAGGAACTTGAGGTCTCCCTCAGCCTCGTCAGACAGAGGCTCAGGGGTCTTTCCCTGAAGCTCCTCATCCTCCGAGGCAGTCTCGTACAGGGCGCGGGGGTTAGCGATGGCGTTGAGGAGACCACTGAAATCGCTAGGCAGCACATCCGAAACGAACCAGGGGATGGACTTTGGTCGGAGGACGATCTGGGTAGCAAGGCCGGAAGAAAGCAGGTAGCCAGCCAAAATAAGGTCGACATACAGCTCAAAACCAGCATTGTCAAGGACAAAGTCAACACGACGCTCCTTCTTACCCTCAGCCTGAGCCTTCTTCAGAATCTCATACGCCTTGGGAAGATCATTAACCAGAATATTCTTCTCAGCCGCCTTACGAGCCTCAGCACCCTGAAGCTTCTGAATATCCTCGTAGGTCAGATTTGTGAGCAGAGACAAATCGGTGGCGTTGCCCCAGAGACAAATCTCAAACATCTCGGTAAAGAGGAGCCTCTCTGCGTTGGCGTCGTGGGTAGAGTCCTTGTCGGCGCGGAGCTGCTCGATAAATTGTCTGTACTTGCTGGCGAGTTCGAGGACGGCTGGGCGCGAGGATCGGAATGTGTCCATCTTTTGGCGGGCGAACATGTCGTAGTTTTTCCAGTGCTTGGTCAGGCGGAAGAAGGTGCTAATGCGTCTGTAGGGTGTAAGCATTGGTTTGGTTAGAAGAAGCTTGAGCTTCGTACCTATACATGTAGCACTCGGAGAATAGCCAAGGCACATCGTACCAGTGGGCATCAGGACCCAGTGCCTCGACCTCCTTGTTGTAGGCTGTAATCTCGTCTGTGAAGCCATCGTCGGGGATGGGACTATCGAGGTCAGCGTCGAGTTATTCTCCGGTGAGTGAATTCCGTACGTAAGCTTGCGATCGTGCTCGACCTCGTACTTGAGACCAGCAAGCTGCTCAATGATCCTCTTGCCCTCTGCGATCGCCTCGGGGTCGGTAGCCTTGGTAACAGCTCGGTAAACGTCGTCAATGGATTGAGTCTAGTCGCGTCAGCAGCTGGACTTCATTTGGCACATTCGAACTTCTCACCAGAATGACAGGCCATCTCTGTCGAACCGAGTCGCTAGCAAACGACTTGGGATCGCTGGTGACAGACTTGGCTGCAATCAGGGGGTTAGGCACAGCTCTTTCAAGGCATCGAGACACTAACGGGTCTTGGTATCGTACTCCATCTTGAACAGCTCTTACCACGCAAAAGATGAGAGAGAGGAAAGAAAGAAAGAAACACGGAAAATATTGCTGATCTTCCTCGAGGATCTTCAGGCAACTGTTGGCTTTAAGGGTTCCCCCTCCAAAACTTTCCGTTTGGAACATGGAGGGGCATCGAGGGGTACCTTGAGTGGGGCTTGTGGATAGAGGCATGACGTCAAGCCTCGTTAGCTGCGTTGATCTGGATACCGGCATTTTCTTCATGAGGAGGAGTTCAAGCTGTTGGATGATGGCAAAAGAGGTTTGATAGCTTCAATTGGATATTCTCTTCAAGGAGATTCATTGATCATAACCTCATCACCTCCGAATTTTGCACTCATAGAACACCAAGTTACCTTGCATCACCAACCCAAAACACCTCCAAACCCCATAACCGCGCAAGACGCCGTGAACTGGAGAAGCGTCCCACTCTATTATCCCTACGAGTCAAAACCGCCCATCCTCGTCTTATTAACCAATCTGACAGCAGGACTAGACCATCTGGGCGCGCGGTTTTCTCTCCAAAGGATTGACGTCTCCCAGCCCCTGACATTGCTAATAATCGCTCAGTTGAACCTAATTCGTCTGAGAGGGACCTTGATGATGTCGGTTCTGTTCTAGGCTTATCTCTTTATTGTTTCGGATTGAAGAAAGGAGTAAACCGAGCCTTGAGCCCGAGATTGGCGCCCTTGGCGAGTGAGCCGCGGTGTCGTGACTAAATCAGCCAAAATAGATGCATTGCTAGGTCAATCAATATCTAGTTGTACATGGCGTAGAATAAACAGTCAGCGTCAGGCTCACAGAAAACATGTTCTGCTTGAACGTCAGCGGCATGTCTAATTCTCGCTGAACCCGTCCTTTCCCCCTTCAACCTCGTGTTCCTAGCTGGTCTTGGGAGCTTCCGTTTGTCCATCCTTCTTCTCCTGTTCCGGCTCAGGTCGCTTCGTCAGAATCTCATCAATAACACCCAACTCCAAGGCCTCATCTGGCGAAAGGTACTTGTCTCGCTCCATCAAGTCGTTAATCTCCTCGAGCGTATACTTGTCGTGACCCTTGGCCTTGTTGAGGTGGTACTGCATGATCTGATTCGACTGGTCTCTTATCTTTTGGATCTGGTTCGCATAAATCAGAATATCTGAAGCTTGTCCACGAGTTCCTCCCAACGGTTGGTGGATCATGATGGAGCTGTGCGGTAACGAGAACCGCTTGCCAGCTTCACCACCCGCCAAGAGGATCGCGGCCATGGATGCGGCACCTCCGACACAGACGGTCGATACAGGGGATTTTATGTATGACATAGTATCGTAAATCGCCATTCCTACATCCGGTGAGCTTCGACCGGGGCGTGTATCCGAGCGATCGTACCTGACGTGACCGAGCCGCCGGGAGAGTTTATGTACATCGTGATGGGCTTATCGGGGGTATCGGACTCGAGCCATAGCAGCTGGGAAACTATGGAAGCGGACATGTAATCGTTGATTTCGCCGTTAAGACAGATGATGCGTTCCTGGGGATGTTAGCTAAGACTCGACACGACGAACAGGACCTTACCTGTAGGAGCTTGGAAAAGATGTCCCCTGCAACCCATTAGCATGTCTAGCCGGTCGCGAGAGTCGGCCAAAACGGACAAGTCTTTCTACCAGCAGCCTGCTACCGTTAGACACGAGCAATGGCATGCGACAAAGCTGGCTCACCGATGATTCCTCAATGTAGGGCATGGGAATGTTGGCCATTGGAGGCATTGATGGCGGCGCAGATGAGCTGGAGAAGCCAAATGCCCTCGCATGCTGCTGCGACACACCGCGAAGCACGCGCAACGTCCTCGGTCGTAGAAACATTGTGGTAGAGGCCGAGGGAGTTGGTGGTGAAGTTCTGAGGATGCGACCGGAATTGGTGGGGGAGCTAGATCGGAGCTCGGCCCGGGATGCGGTGGCACTGTAGGGTAGGTCTCATAAACACTATAAGGAATTATGAGAACAATGGAAGGCCGAGTAAATATTAAAAAGCCTCTAAATTATAAGAATTGTTTCAAATTTGTCTAAAAGTATTTCAAATTTATTGTTTTTTTTAGTCATTTCTTCTTATTATTTTAGTGGTGCATTCGCTGCTCTGCCTTGTCTGACATATCCCCATTTCACTCATCCATGGATTGCTTCACCACTCAAGACCCATAGATGTAGGTAGTTCCCTGCGTCACAGTAACAGCCTCAGGCGTCACCGTAGCATAGTCGACAGCAGTATTCGTCACAGTGGTATAATCGGTGACTGTGACGTAATCCGTGCTCGTGGCAGTAGCAACTTCAGTATCCGTGCTGGAAATCGTGTTGAGATTGGTAAAGTAGGCCGTATTGTAGTTGGTGGCGTAAGCCGTGTTACGGTTCGTGACGGTAACGGTAATGTACTGAGTGGTCGTCACAGTAACCGGGCTGGTGGCCGTGGCAGTGTTACGATTGATCACTGTGATCGTCTTGTACTTCTTCTCAGTCTCAGTTTCGTAGCAGGTGGTCGTGAAGATCTTGCGATCAGTGACAGTAACAGTCCTCTGCTTCGTCGTGGTAACAGTCTTGCACTTGAACACAGTAGACAGCACAATTTTGGGATACTTGGCAGTGACGGTGGTGGTGGCTGGAGCTGGCGCCTTGGTGATATGGCACGAACAGGCGCTGCTGACTTCGCGGGGATTGTGGCGTGGCAGATATGCAGGGACTTGAACACGCTTGGTCAAGTCTCTCTTGGCAGGCTTTGGTTGTCAGAGTTAGCTCAGCCCCGATAACTGGACGACATGTCAGAATGGGCTTACCTGATTGGCAGAGGGACAATTCATGTCGTAGAAATAGTATGAAGTTTCATAGCTTTGTGGTCTCGCGTTGACCTCCCTATTTCGTTTTTAGTCTTTGTCAAGCCACGAGAGGGAAGATGAGATTCATCCATGGTTCGCTTACGCTGGTTGGTTGTAGCAAGCACACTGACCACCACCAAAGCCGAAGCTGACAGTGCCGGAAACGGTAGAGCAGTACTCTTTGCAGGTGTCAAAGTTGATGTTGTTGTCAGTGGTCCCGGCAAGACTGTAGGTGCTAGTTCCAAAGCCGTTGATGGCGCAGTGATACTCTATATAAAACGTGTTAGCAGTTGTCTCAAAAGTACACTTGAACGAGTGATGATAACATACCTTGGCTTACAGTCGCCGTGGGGGTGTCTGCCCTAGATGGTGTTTTAGTAAAAGGTTCGCGATTCTAGGGGTAAGAGAAAGCCTACGTAGAACTATAACAGCTGTTAGTGATCAAGGTCTCGAAATGAAGGAGGAGAGCAGAAACTTACGTCAAGGTAACTGTGGCCGTACCCGTCTTTGTGAGTTCCTCCGTTTTGGTGCTCGTAACCTGCTTTGTGACGGTGTTCGTGATGGTATAAGGGACAGTGCTGGTAACCTGCTCCGTAATGCTATCCGTAACTTGTTCCGTCACAGTGTCCGTAACCTGAGCAGTGGCTGTGCTCGTAATCTTGTTGGTGAAAGTACCAGTAACCTTCTTGGTGGTGGTGTCAGTGAGTTGGTTAGTGCGCGTCTTTGTAACCGTGGCTTGGGTAGTTTTTGTCGATTTGGCTGTGACAGTGTACGAAGCCTTGGCCGTGACGGTGCCGACTTTCTGGACTGTGGCGACCTTGGTGGTTGTCTTGGTGGTGGTCTTGCGAACAATAGGGGTCACCGTCTTGGTCTTGGTTGTTCGAAGGTAGGCAGAGCAGAAAGCTGATCCCTTTGCCTTGTTGTTCTTCAAGGCACGATAATTCTGGTCGCTAGATTTGCATACTGGACAAAGGAATTAATAGGGGACCTCAGAACGGATTCTAACTGTTGCATACCTGGGTTGGGAGGGGCGTAATAGTTGGACCTCTTGTCAACATTCGAGTCCAGTACCTCGCCATTGATATCGTATTCAATGTTCTTGGAGCTGGCAGGCAGAGCGAAAACAGTGCTGGCTGCGCTGAGCAACAGCAGTGTCGACTTGAATGTAACCATATTTGCTGATCTTTCTCAAAGGAAACACACAAATGTCGAACAAGTTGCAGATGAGCGGAATGTCACAGAAAGTCACGACAAAAGAGCCAAGACTCTGGGTTAAATATACACAAAATACGCTACGCCTAGGGCCCCAAGATCTGGGCCCAAGATGACATTCATCCATGGACAGCTGATTGTTCACGCGGTCACCCAATATTCGACCTACGTACTCACGAAATCTAGACTGTCAATAGTCTCGGGCTGAACCGTGATCAAGTCAGGGGTCCCAGGATGTGGATTGCCAGCAAAAACATGACCCATTCATTTGGTATAGGATCTGAGCACCCCATGTCCTCGTCCGGGACTATCGATTTGACTATGCCGATCGAGGCGTTCGGAAGAAAAACGAATCCTCCGTACCCCAGTTCCAACGCACCGGTTTTGCAGTGCGCTATTGAGTCTAGACTGATGAGGCCCTCTATTCCTGGATCTGCTTGATGAGTTGTGACCTTCTGATTATATGATCCTGTTCTCAGCCTTCGGTAAACTCCCGTTATCGCCATCAGACTTGTCTGGAATATTATCTTGGACGTTGACGTTGCATCGCGTGTATTTACCCTGCTTTTCTTCTAAGCGCAACACCTACCTTGTTCTCTCAAGCTCGTGATAGAGAGATGGAGCTCATACAGGACCCAATTCTCCCGCAAACTCATGCTGTTAATTAGATAACTGTAAGAATAGGGGATCGTAGGAAAAATGCCAAAAAAATCAAGTAATTTACATAGAATTTAAACATAATTATCTTTGATGAGTAAATAATAAGAAAAAATATCTCCTTAATCTGTTCTGAGATCTTTGAATGACGGCGCCTTGGAGACCCACCTAAAGGTTAACGCCAACCACTCAGATCTCAGATCTGACATTCGCAAATTTCCATCAGCTCAACGCCCGCGATGTCGCGACGGGTGACGAATTGAACGACATACCCTCCGACCGCCATGAAACGATGCGCAATGACCTGCACAGGCCGCTTTCAGGTCAATCGCCTCAGCGCTGAAGGCCAGAAGCGATGGGCGTCCTGGGACAAGTCGGCGCTCACGAAAGAAGCCCTCGTCAAGCAGGTCGAATCTGGGCTCGGTCACGATGCGGAGGGCAAGCCCCTCAAGATTGATACCGATTCGAAGACGGTCTCGACAGCTAGCGGATCGCTACCTATATCCCCAATCATGGATCCAAGCTGGATGAAGTCGAGGCGTCGAGAGAGAAAGGCACTACCGAGGAAGATGACAGGGCAGTTTCGGAGGAAGTTGGCCAACAATCCATTCGGTAGGTAAGGTATCTCATGTTCGAGGCGCTTTTACTGACGCAATGTGTAGCTGAAGCGCTCATGACACCTATGAGATCATGCGGAAACACGAAAACTTCTCTCCCTCGATACTTTTACCAGGACTTTGAACTGGTCGACCACCCAGATCCAAACGTCCCGAACGGATGGTGGGCACCCGGCCCTCTGACCTTCGAAGACCTTGTACCTTTTCACGATCCTACCATTCCGAGATTGAAGGACAGGCATGGAAAGAATGTAGACGAGAGGGAGGAGGATGTCCAGGATGAATTGCCAACTGAAGGCGCCTCCGCGGATGATACAACAGAGACAAGTACTGTCGAGGATACAGCATCTCCACGACGGCCTCGACGAGCGCCATTGACGACTTATATCCTAGCTCGGAAAAAGGCCATCGAGATTCTGAGCACACCCGGTGCAAACCACAAATTATTATCCAACCTGACCTTCACCCGTCACGGCATGGCCATGCAGACAAAAGGAGAAAGGAGAATATGGCGAGAGGGCATGGACGAGGTACTCCTCACAAAGATGAGAAGAGAGGCCGCCAACACTCTCATCCTCCGCGCTCAGAGGAGCAAGGCCCCCATGTTCAAATTCATCCAGCCATGCTCGGGCTGGGATGACACGGAGGTGCTTTCCAATGGCGGATGCGTACTATGGTTCCCCAATGAGTCGCAGGGCGAAAAGTCAGTCTACGCGACTCTGGATATTGAAGCCAACTGGGGCATATCTGAACGTACAAAGCTGCCGGTTCATGACCTGACCTGGCTGCTGGGCGAGGAAGAGGTGGAGAGACTAAAAAAAGAGTCAGAGCTCTTCCAAGATCGAGAGGTCTTGCTGTTGAAGCCTTGGAGATCAAGGAGTATGAGGAGCCTTCATCTGCTGCTTTGGAGGCTGCAGGGATACCTGGCTGATCCTCAGGTTGATGAGAAGTCAGTGGTTCAGGCTTATCCAACTACAGAGTCCAAGGACAAGCCGAAACGGAAATCCGAATTTGAATGGTAGAGGGAACTAATTCCCATGTAACATTAAAAACAAATAAATGTGTTAAATGACTTGAGTCTCTGTCTTCCGTGCTGACGCCGTGTCCCCGGTCCGCCTCCGAAGATTGGGTCCGTAAGACGCCGGTGGGACCCACGTTTCACCGCCGATAATTGCCTACCAACGCACATTGCATTGCGCGACATGGATTCTCACTCAGCGATACCATAATTGATACACCGGGCAGTCTTTTCTTGTTTAACTAGTTCTTTTTCTGTTTGTTTCTCCCCTATTCTGTCACCTTGGTTTGCATTCCTGATTGGATCTCGCCATTGAGCGAATTTTGGCAATCTGGGCCGTTTGCTCTTGGTATATCATCCCATCCTTACGGGTTGCCCAAGTGACCTATCAAACTCACATTATCCTCTACTCGAAGCCTTCATTTCAAGCCAAGCATCACCAAACCTCACTCACTCTCCTCCCCGGGCCATGGACTCAAACCCTGAACTCATCCAGCCAGAAGACTGGCTCAGCCCTGACGCCAGCGGCCATTCCATCCCAGCCATCCTCATGCACGACGGCGGCGGCACAACCTTTGCCTACCACTGTCTAAACTCACTATCTCGACCTGTATACGGAATCCACAACCCCAACTTTCGCAGCGGAGAACCCTTTGAGGGTAGCCTCTCTGACCTGGCTCGTCTGTACTGCGGTTTCGTCAAGGACGCTGTCAAGGGCCCCGAGTTTCCTAAGCGACGCAACGCACAGGGAAAAGTACGAGTTATTCTCGGGGGATGGAGCTTTGGAGGACATTTGAGTCTTGAGATGGCGAAGCAGCTTGAGCAAGATGGTAGCGGGGTTCAAGTCATTGGGATTCTCATGGTTGACACCATTTTCCCTGTTGAGCGGTCCAAGGCCGCCAAGATCACCAAAGACGATTCAAAGGAGGAGGGCAAGACAAAGAATCAGATCTTGGCTGATAAAGCAATGGCTGATGCCCGGCGCATGATCACAGACTGGACACCTCCTGTTTGGGAAGCTGGACAGCGGCCACGCATCATGCTGGTCCGGGCCAAGAATGTGGTGCCGATGGATGGAGACGGGGTTAGCCTAGTGGATCTGAGCCGCGAGGAGCGAAACCTCGGATGGGACGCCTACGAGAAGGACATGTTTGCGCAGATCTTTGACGTGGAGGGACATCACTTTAACATGTTTTCATTTGAGAACATTGACGAGATTACAAAGGCGATGAAGGAGGGGTTGGTTGAGTTAGAATTGGCTGCTTTTGGAGCGTCAAAATGAGTCTGGATTTGGGAGTTGCTGAGGGTATGTTGATGAAAAGGCGGTTGGCAATGTGAGGGCTGTCACTTTGAGCTGGCTTGACTTTTCCAACTTAGTGAATAGATTAAGAGGGTATACCTAAAGTTTCATAAGGATCGTAAATGTAAATGAAATAAAGTGTTATTTGGTCACTAACAAACGCCAAGTATTGACTTCTGTAAGGGGTGAACGTCAATGCAGTTGTCGCACCTGTTGCATTTTATGGCTGGCCTTGAGAGGCGCCTGGATGAGTTCGCGGTGAGTGATGGGCGGTCCTAGAAAGTGAATTAGTGATCGAAGCGTAATGAAACTCGCATACTACCTAGCAGTCGAGCCCTGCCGTACGAAGACGAGGCATGAAAAGATGTCAGCAACTTAACACAGGCACTTGTTGGCCATCACCAACGCAACTAAAGGTTCCATAAAGGATACAGAGGTGCTCTTCATGAAGATACGAGGTACAGGAGAGCTTCTTGGCACAAATGTGAGTTGAGGCTGCTATATTTCCCACTGTATCTATCCCCTGGTGTCATGGGGTTGATCACGGTTTGGGACAACGGACGTATTGTATGTAGCTGATTAGAAAAGCTGACGAGAAACTTTCAAAAAATCTAGCGTAAGGCTAGGAAAAAAACGCGTTGCTTAGGAAGCCCTCAGTGAGTACATGAGAGATCCTCGTCAAGTGTAGCTATGCCGACATCCCTTAGGCCTCACCAGGTACACTTGACAACAGTGTAATCATACTCCCAACACCTATTACAAACGCCCTTGTTACAGCTTTCATTTCCACCACACAGCTTGGACGATGATCGAGTCCTCTTGAAGCACTTCTTCGTGCCTCCAGAATAGACAATGTGCGCCCTCGCCCTGTCGCTATCGATGCAAATCTCCCTGATCCAATTGTAGCTAGTCTTTCTGCAACCATCGAAGCTGCTTCCCAGAGGGTAGGCCTTGCGATCGTCCCCGATGTAAGTCGTTGAGGAAACGGGGATGAGTCCGGGCCCTGTTGTGGCTCTGATTTCGATTCTGGCGGCGTCGCTGGCGCCGAATAGGGAGAGGCCAAAGACCACGGCTGGGAGAGAGAACTTCATTTTCACTAGAGAGGTCAATCAGCCATCGTCAGGGTTCGCAATAGTGTGAGTTGGGATAGTTGTACCTGAGGAGGATAGAAGTGTCGAAGCTGTGAATGTAGTTGATGGTCCAGGATGAGTGGAGGTGAGGAGGATGTTGAGAGTGATGGACCAGGAGAGGACTCGACTCTTTTATATATTGAGTCTACGAGTCTTCTATTAACAACGGCCCGCGATGCCGTTCAGCAGGAGCGCGATGGCATGACCCCCGCATGGTTATTATTCGTTTTTTCGAAAATTGAGGCATCCCCAACAGGATAGTAGAAGGATTTAGCACGCGTGACGACCTTTGAACCCCTGTCACGACTTTCGGCACTTGTAGGCAAAGCACTTGCATCTCTTTGAAAGTCTTGTTTAAATTATTTCTCATGTTTTATCTCATCACTGAGCTTCGAGTGTGGCTCTCTATGAGTGGTTATAGCCCATAATTCCTGCTGAACATGTATATTCGAGATGAAGTTGTTTTTGTTTCATCTTTAGAATGTAGACCTCGCGTAGTATAACAATACTGTATATTGCGAATAGATTTGGTGATGCTAAACGAGGGCTATCGGAATATCGGCCCAAACATCCAGAATCCTATCTTAGTCCAGACTTCTAGAATATGCAGCAAGCGACTAGGGGTTTGGAGATGCGGATAGATACCTTCCTTTCCGGTAGCTAGCTGTAACGTCTCGGTTGTATCGCTTGGCCATCTGCAGATAGATTCGCTGCATGTTGGTTGTTGTTGGCTCTTGTCAACTGAGCTAATACGAGAGTGAAGACCATACCCGTTGTCCCTTGTGATGGGGAAGGCATGTGGCTACAAGGATAATGCGACGTCATTTCCCCTCTCGTAGGGTTATCGTGGCGTAAACTATAGTAGTTGCAAGCGTTATTGACTCGTTATTGTACCTATGGTATTGAAGCTTGGGTATAAGTTTAGATATGTTACGGCTGGACTATCTCTGTACGTAGTAAAGTTACTACGGAGCCCCCTGGTCTCATGCAAACTCTTTAACCAAGCTACCTTCCTCTTCCGAGCTAGATACGAATCCTCACATTTACTTACCCCCTGTTAGATCTCCCACGTGTCTGCCGGTTGTTAACGCAGCCCTCGCAAATGACCCACAACGTCCCCGTGGCCTGGTATAGGATGAAGGCGAGCCGGTTAAAGAAGCTCGCCATGCGGCAATTCCTATCATAAGGACCAGGATGGATAGGGCCCACGCTATTAGTGATCCCGCCACCTCTTGACTTTGGAAGACTGGATAGGTTTGCGTATCATGTGGTGGACGAGGTCGTAAGTGGCCGAAAGTTATACATGCTAGGATCATGACAATAGGCACTCAGGTCCGCGAGTTGATGTTTGTTCTTGTTGTAACGTGGGATCCCCCACATTCCCATTTCCCATAACCGACCATCCCCCATGTTTCGGATGGTAGATCGGCATCAACCGAGACTTTCTTCAACACCATCGCTTGTGCTCGTTCCTGACCACTTGCTCCTGAGAAATACAAGTGAAGAGAATCTTATCCATGGACATTTCTCTTGGCTCGTGGCAGGCAGGCTTCTCGTTCATGGAATACGGCACTAGGGACATTAATAGCAACGGCAGCGGCTTTTTCCTCATCTATAGCCAAAAGCACAAAGACGGGAACTGCCTGATCTCAAGCTACTACTTTTATTCCATCTACTACCTCTACGGGTCGACAGGGTACTAGATACGAAGACTGAGTGACAGGTGGAAGAACTTTACCCACAAGTTACAATACAATCTCTCCCGGCGACAGGGGTCGACATCGAGTGGCAGCACGGCGCAGCGCGCTAAACACACGCGCCGCACTCTTTCAAAACTCGGATATCCTAACCGAAGGAACCTGCCGACAGCGAGCTCGCTACCACTCGACCGGCGTGATGTCGGGTGTGCAGGGGGGGGGTCTTGTTCAAGGTTGCGGGGAGCGGCAATGTCCTGATCGCATGGAGCCGGAGCACGGGGGTGGACGGAGCCTGAGGCACATGGACGGCGGCTAGATGCCAAGAGGACGGGGCGGGCCGAACGTGTACCGCGTCTGGGTAGGGATGGAAGGGAAACAGGGGACAATTTTGGCGGGTGGTCACTCAAATCAGTCTCCTGTATTGTTTCCCCCTCCACTGGCGCGCTTGTTAAGGTGGCCTGGCCGACGTGTGACTTGAGCGTGGCGGCGAGGTGTTTGTGCATAATGGCATCAAGGGTCGAGCATGCCAGGGAGGGTGAACCGCTTGGTGTTCGAGACTCAGATTGTGGTCTCAGCGAACGTGTTCCCGAGGTACGCACATCTTGTGGCTATTGACGAGGATGTCGTTCTGGAAGCCAGCCGAATTGTCAGCATGGGGACTGAGGGAACTGCCAACGCAAGCGAGCCCATTGCGAGTCTCGAAAGTGGTAGGAACTCGAACGCTGGGGGGTCTCGTGTTAAAACAGCCTGTGTGGATAAGAAGACGACGAAGAGAAGGTGGTAAAGCTGCTGGTGGCCGAGGCTTTCGACATCTCTCTAGCCGAAGGGGATGGCTGAACCCCCATATGTGAGAAGTCATGAGGGCAAACACTTCACCATCAACTTTCTCGGTCGAAAAGAGCGACGACTCAGACCCAACGTAGATGTTTCAAGTTGTAGCACGTTCTTCTATTGTGCTCTTGCTCAAGACTTTTGATGCCGGCCAGACCTTGATCCAGCTTGGTCTGGAGATTCCTATCGCTAGGTTAGTTAAGTAAGGTCGGTCTCATACGCTCTCGAAACGACACCGTACTTCAATGTTATTTATGACTTATTGAACTGCGCTAATGGTATAAGACTACTCATGTTTCCTCCATTTGCTGAACTGCGCAAAATAGCTTCGGCCCCTTTACTATAGAGTCTTTGTTGATAAACTCGGCGATATGAGATACTATATCCCAAAAATGAATGAGTGCGTCGCTAGTAAGAATGAAGACAACGTTAGTGCCATTACGTTGCCGAGGGAGCGATTGCTTCGGTTGATCGATATGTTGAGGAATCATACGGAAGACGAGGTGGTGAATTGTGTCTGGGTAGCTGAGTAGTGGTGGTTGTCCGTGAAGAATATCGGACCTGAGATGATGGGGCCGTAAGCCACTTCAGCCCCACAAGCCTGACAGCTAGGTACTTGGTTGCTTTTACACTTCTTGGTTGGCAATGTGGGAGGACATAGCAAGGCTGTGAAAATGTGAAGCTAGATTGGCTCTATTAACTGATGCATAGAGAACGAAGCATAGAGAGCCGGGCTTAGATGAAAATAAACTATCATCTGGTCACCTGTGAATGCCAAGTCTTGACCTCCATAAGCTTGACGTCAATGCAGCTCCAGGATGTTGCTTCAGGATGCGAGTCAGCCCGATGTCGCCTTGACCTAATATATGCCCCAATGATAAGCTCGATGACGGTAATCTGAAGCTTCTAGATGTCTGAAAAGGCAACAACAGCTATCGAAATAAGGAGGAAACACACAAGAGCTCTCGCTGATCAAAAAGCGGGTGCCTCGGCAACGATTGACTCGTAATAAATCTCGTTCTCTCGGTGAAGTTTACTGTGGGCTCGCCTCCGGAGTTGAAGCAGTTTCCCCGGAAGCATCCTTGGCAGCGCAGGTGGCTTCTGCAAGTTGCCCCTCTCTTACCCTTCTAACCAATCACAGCGACCGAATTGTCATGCGGGGAGCGTTCCAGCGGGGAGCGTTCCAGCGGGGAGAGAGGTCACAGGGAAGATCACAGGGAAAGGTGGGCATGGAATTTTTGGTAAAAAAGGCGAAGCCGACATCGCAGCGAACGAAAGAAATCTTTACTTCCATTGTCAGACACCGACCGCCTCGACACTTGATTCTGTGGGATCAAAAGTCTAAAAGGCTTGCTTTTATCGGATTGAACGCCTCAATTGGCTTTGGATACCCTCTTGGCCGTTCCTCACAATGCTCGCTCGCTCTCTGCGCCTACGGTCGAGAGCTCTTGGAGCTCTCCCCCTCTCTTCGAGGAGTCATGGGTATGTGACCTCACCACCCACAATCCAGCACCATCGTCAACAATTGTACAATGTTGATTCACACTGACATTTCTTCTTCAACAGCCGCCTTCTATCCACTACTGCCCTCCGCGCCGCCGATGACAAGCTCAACAAGGTCTCTGCCAACATCACCCAGCCCAAGGCCCAGGGTGCATCCCAGGCCATGCTGTACGCCACCGGTCTCTCTGAGGATGACATGAACAAGGCTCAGGTCGGTATCTCGTCCGTATGGTACGAGGGAAACCCTTGCAACATGCACCTGATGGACCTGTCCGCCATTGTCAGAGAGTCGGTGGCCAAGGCTGGTCTGATTCCCTACCGCTTCAACACCATTGGTGTTTCTGATGGTATCTCTATGGGTACTACCGGTATGCGATACTCTCTCCAGAGCAGAGAGATTATCGCCGATAGTATCGAGACTGTCATGAACGGCCAATGGTATGACGGTAACATTAGTTTGCCTGGTTGCGACAAGAACATGCCTGGTGTTGCTATCGCCATGGGTCGTGTGAACCGTCCTAGCATCATGGTCTACGGTGGAACTATCCGTCCTGGTTGCACTAAGGGTGGTGAGCCCATCGATATCGTCTCTGCTTTCCAGGCCTATGGTCAGTACATCACAGGCGAGATCACCGAAGAGGAGCGATTCGACATTATCCGACACGCCTGCCCCGGTGGTGGTGCTTGTGGTGGCATGTACACTGCCAACACCATGGCCACCGCCATCGAGACTCTGGGTCTGACCCTTCCCGGTAGCAGCAGCAGCCCCGCTGAGGACCCCAGCAAGAAGGCCGAGTGTGAGAGAGTTGGACCTGCTATCCGCAACATTCTCAAGGAGGACATCCGACCCCGCGATATCATGACCCGCCAGGCCTTTGAGAATGCCATGATTGTCACTACCATCCTTGGTGGTAGTACCAACGCTGTTCTCCACTTGATTGCCATTGCCGACTCTGTCGGTATCAAGCTCGACATTGAGGACTTCCAGAAGGTGTCTGACCGTACTCCTTTCCTTGCTGACCTGAAGCCTTCTGGCAAGTGGGTCATGGCGGATATGCACAATATTGGTGGTACTCCTGCTCTGCTCAAGTTCCTCATCAAGGAGGGTATCATTGATGGCTCCGGTATCACCGTCACTGGTAAGACTATGAAGGAGAACGTCGAGAACATGCCCAGCTTCCCCGAGGACCAAACCATTATCCGACCCCTCAGCAACCCCATCAAGCCTACCGGTCACATTCAGATCCTCCGCGGTTCGCTGGCTCCTGGTGGCTGTGTCGGCAAGATTACCGGAAAGGAGGGTCTCCGATTCGCTGGCAAGGCCCGTGTTTACGACTCGGAGCCTGCTTTTATCGCCAGTCTCGAAGCTGGTGAGATTAAGAAGGGCGAGAAGACTGTCGTTATCATCCGCTATGACGGACCCAAGGGTGGTCCCGGTATGCCTGAGATGTTGAAGCCCTCTTCTGCCATTATGGGTGCTGGTCTCGGCAAAGATGTTGCCCTTCTTACTGACGGTCGTTTCTCTGGTGGTTCTCACGGTTTCATCATTGGTCACATCGTCCCCGAGGCTATGGAGGGTGGTCCCATCGCCCTCGTCGAGGATGGCGACTCTATCGTCATTGACGCTGAGAAGCGCGCCATTGACCTTGAGATCTCTGATGAGGAGTTTGCCCGCCGTCGCAAGGCATGGAAGGCCCCTCCTCCTCGTTACACCAAGGGTACTCTCAGCAAGTACGCCCAGCTCGTCAAGAACGCGAGCGAGGGTTGTGTGACTGACAGCGGTCTTACCAACTAAAAGGCACAGCGAGGAAGCCAAAGATGTCCTCGAATCATGTAATGTTTGTGTTTTGTCGGGATCGGAAAAGGCGAATTTAGATTTTCTGGGTCAGTTTTTATATCCCAATGATTTATGTTACACAGTCAGGAGTGTCGTGTGAACCATGCAATGTGATACCAAGGTGATGCTTCAAAGTGATGTTTCAACATGCCCTGGGCCTCTTGTCTACGTACAAGCTACGTTACAACATAAATAAAGTACAAACAAGACCAATACAAGTCCCAAAGAGATTGAAAAACACGAGAACAAGAGGAAACGTAACCCTAGCTCCACGAGTGATTGTGGGTATTTCGCGAGATCAAGGTAAAAAAAGCCAACCACCAAAATAGCTCCTTGCAATGCGAACTCCATATTCCATCCCATCTGAGAAAGGGATCAAGTCCGCCTTCTCTAAGCCAAACCGATACCGCTTCAACTGACAAAGACTACAGCATTTTCGTTTTCTTACATATTTAGTTCTTCTTGCCCTTGAGAGCCTCCACGAAGGAGGCCTTGTCCTTCATGGTGAGACCAACACGCTTGACACGGCCGAGTCTGGCAAGTGCCTCGCCTATGCGATCCAATACACGCTGCTCATCCCCAGAGACAGCGGCGCCCGTATCGTTGCGATAACGAAGATCAGCGGGGACAGATGATGCCCCGTTGGTCTTTGCGGCAGCCGAGTTCATCTGACCCTCAGCAATGCGAACTCGAATGCAAGTCGTAGGTCGTGAAAGCAGGTTCCACAGAAACTTGAACCATCTTCCAGGCACAGGGGTCGTAACGTCAGGCGGGGTATAACGGATGCTGACAGGGAAGATGTGGACGTCGGGCGGGCATTGGAGGATGCTCGGGCTAAAGGGCAGAATGGCCTTGCCGTTGGTGGTACCACACTCGGGGAAAACGGCAATGACTCGGTTTGGATTGTCGGCTAGGAGATCGCTGATATCGACGAGCTTGGCGTTCTTTGGGGGAGCGGTTCGGACGGGCGATAGGGCCATCAAGACGGCGCCGAGGAGACTGAGACGCTGCACCTGACGAGTATCGGGATACGAGACGGTAAAGATGGGATCGAAAATAGCAGCGAGGTAAATGGCATCGACAGGGCTCGTAAAGTTGGCGGCGATGACGGATCCAGGATGAGGGAATCGCTCTCGGGGTTGGTCGGCGAGGGTGCCTCGCTTGACTCCGTCGAGTTGGAGATCTACCCACCATATGCCCGGGATGGCCATCAAGCCCCAAAGGGCTACCTTACGGAAGATGACGGGTAGTGGTAGGAAGTGGAATATGAGAAAGTATCCCAGGAAGAAGAAGATGAAGAATGGGAGGCGGAAGAGGAAGAGGGCGCCGTGGGTGAATGTTGCGACGGCCGAGAGGGGTGTCGAGACGGGCAGAAAGGGCGCAATGCCCGTTGCTGAGAAGAATTAGCATGTGAGCAAGGGGATAAATTGTAAAGCGTGCTTACCCCGATCTCGAAACTGACTGAACTTTTCCATGGTGTTTTCGCTCGCGTGTGTAGACAAAGGATGGTTGAACTTGGGAAGTTCCTCTATCAAGACATGGAGAAACAAGAGATTGCGCAAGAAACCCCCCTCTCTTATGATCTGACCAAATCTTTCAAGGATGCAGGACGCGACTCAGGTTCAACTCAACAAAGGAGACAAGGGGAGATTGCGAGTCTAAGTTTAGAGTCTGCGACAGCGCATCTGGCTTTGGACGTCATGACATGTGAATATTCAACGACGACGTGGACGTAGCATAAAAAAAGCCCCCACGTTGCAACTGACGTTGCAGAGATGAGTAAGCAAAGAAAAAGTCAAGCCACACAAATGCAAGGTCAAGCCACAATCGCGGGAATAGGCCGTTTCGGGAGAGACCCTCATGTTGCTTGGGCAACAGAAGGAGGACCCGCATCACGCCGATAAACAAGCGGCCTCATCGCCAATCTAAAGACAAGGAGCTAACACGCATTTGGGAAACCTCCAACCAAAATAACAGCCTCTCGTTGCGAGGTGGGTTTGTTATACTATCCTGCTTCCCTCCACTTCACATTTCATCACGCCTTCTACCACCCGCTGGCAGCGCGCTACTCTTTGTTGTCCACGTACTAGTTTCGTTTGCTTTTGCACCGCGCGCGTGCTCTACTCGCCATGGACACCGTATGTTTCAGTTGGAGGCATGTTGATGCAGGAAGACACAGTACTGACCTTGAATAGTCATTTCGAAGCTCCAAGATGAGCAGGTTGCCCGCACCGTCGACGCAAATAGGGGGAGGAGGACTCACAGAATGGAGCGAGTCACAGCACAATGCACGCATTCAATCAACAGTGACTTCGCTGGCGTCTCTCAAGAACCTCAAGCGCGAGATTCCTCAACCAGGTACCTACCTATTCACGTAATCGAGAGGTCGCTCCTACTGACCAACGAGTAGCATCACAATCCGAAGCCAAGCGAAAGCCTCTTTCCGATCGAGCCCTCGAATACCCTTCAAAGCCGACGTCCCTCGCTGCTGCCCAATCGGCCGTCCGATCCAACATGAAGCCCCAGAGTCTTGCGGGCATGTCCGGGGTGAGTATCTATCTGTTGTCATGAATCAATGCCAGCTTGTACGATTGGCAAGCCGCCGCCTCTTCCCATCATCTCTATTGCTTTCCTTCTCGTCTTTTCGATTGTCTCGACGGGTACCTATTGCAAGGGACCTTTGGTCTTGTTTCATGTCGACAATTGCAATATGAGGTCGTTCAGCACTAGTCACACTTTGCCTGCAAGGAGACCTGGTGCTCAGAAGCGATCGGCTTCTAGTAACCTCCCGACATGTAGCAAAGGAGTTGTCGTTGCAGCTGGGAATGGCGTTGAAAGGCTTTCTTTCGTACAGACGGATGATCATGATCTTGGAATTTTGCTAATTGTCTCCCAGCTCAAGCAACCATCGGCTTCCCAATCACGACTTGGGACATCAACATCAAGCAACTTCGCTAAGAGCGTCGGCCCAAATCGATATGCCCCTTCGAATCCCCCACGAACAGCCACTCGTCCCGGACACATGCGATCGAAGAGCCAAGCTCCCCGACCACGAACAGCTCACGGGCTTCGCGAGGAGGAAAGAGATTATTCGGGGCCTAGCAATGGTATGCCGACCAATTTTCAGCCAAACAGTTCTCAACCTCTCGCTCCTCTCCACAACAACAAAGTCAGAAAGACCCAGTCATCTTCAACTGTGATGGGCAGCAGAGATAGTTCTCTGACTTCGAGATTTACTCAACTAAGCCTCGAAGACGACAATTCGCCTCCCAGCGGGAATCAAGTGTTTTCTCGCCCCTTGACGCGACAGTCTTCTCTGTCATCAGTCACCTCTCAGATCTCCAACATGGCCAAGCGTTACGACAGAGATACTCACGGCAAGATTCCTGTGTGCTTGCGAATCGACTCTTCGGGACAGACTTAGGCGGTTCCCCCAAAGCCGAGCAAGGAGCAGCAGGTTCAGCGAAAGCTTGACCAGTTTCAGGAGTCGCTGTCTTTATCGCCTGTCAAGACGTTTACCTCACCCATCAAGTCCCCTTGTCCTAGCAAGTCGTTTCTCACCAAGGATTCTAAACTGACATCATATGTAGCCTGGGATGTCGACGGTCGAGTCGTGGACATGGAGTCCCAGTTTAAAGAGTTGAAAGAGATGGTCAACACCACCCTGAGCGAGCGAAAGGGGCAAGAAGATGCGCTAGAACTTGCAAAGACTCGAAGTAAGTAACCATTCATTGTAAAAGTTCCAGGGTTAACAGATTTTAGTCAAGGAGCTTGAAACCGACAGAGAAAAGATTGGCTTGAGGAACGAGTCGCTCAAATCGGATCTCGACATGGCCAGAGAGGAGGGACGCCACATCAGACATGAGTTGGAGAAGCAACAATGGGAGCAGACACGACGGATAGAAGATCAAGAACGAAAGCACCGACAAGTAATGGACGATATGGAACGACAACACAAATCAGCGGTTGACGAAATGAGACGAGAACTGGACCGACTAAAGGAGCACGAGGCCAGGAACAATGAGCAGAAGATTGAGGGTCTGACACGACAATACCAGCAAGAATTGGAAAATGAACGGCAAAGAAAGGACCGCGAAGTTCAAGAGCTGCGAACTCGGATGGGTAATGAGTACCAAGACATGGGCATGGCCCTGCAAAAGAGGGAACGCGAACTCAAGGAGGTCAATTCCCAAGTTGAAGGCCTACAAGGGGATCTTGAACGAGAGAGGACTCTCAAGAACAGCCTACAAACCAACATTGCCGAGCTGTCGGCAGCCAACACCACGCTCGAGGCCAAGATCAACTCACTACGGTCGCACGTCGAATTCCTCGAGTCTGATAGCAAGGCTCAGTCTGACTCGTTCGCCAACATGGAGGCAAGACTTCAGGATGCTCTTCGTGCAGCTGAGGAAGCGCAGCAGAAGCTCATCAAGGAGGAGACAGAACGCCGGGTTCTTTTCAACAAGTACCAGGAGCTCAAGGGCAACATCCGTGTCATGTGTCGAGTCCGACCCCCTCTGGGCAACGGAGAGGGAGAGCAGGCACAGATGTCGTTCCCTGATGACAAGACGTCTGCTGAGATTGTGCTGGCTGGACCTGAGGAGAAGAGCAGCCTTGGCAATGTGACACGGAAGAACTATCCCTTTGAGTTTGACCGAGTCTTTATTCCTGGTACTCAAAACCAGGAGATCTTTGGCGAGATTTCCCAGCTCGTTCAGAGTGCTCTCGACGGTTACAATGTGTGCATTTTCTGCTATGGCCAAACAGGATCTGGAAAGACCTTTACCATGTCTTCAGCGGACGGCATGATTCCTCGTGCCACGCACATGATTTACGATACCATCACCAAGCTCAAGGAGAAGTCCTGGGAGTACACGATGGAGGGCTCGTTTGTTGAAGTGTACAATGAGGAACTCAACGATCTGCTGACACCCAACGAGCGATCTTCTGAAGGTCGACCGAAGAAGCTCGAGATCCGACACGACGAGTCCCGCAAGCAGACAGTCATCGTGAACTGCAAGTCAGTACGGCTTAACAGCCCGTCTAGCGTGGAGACCATGCTTGCCGAGGCCCAGAACAACCGATCAGTGGCTGCAACCAAGGCCAACGAGCGATCATCGCGTTCTCATAGTGTGTTCATTCTCAAGCTGGTTGGCGAGAACTCGGCAACGGGCGAGCGATGTGAAGGCACACTCAACCTTGTGGACCTGGCAGGTTCCGAGCGTCTCAAGCACTCGCAGGCCGAGGGCGACCGTATGAAGGAGACCCAGAACATCAACAAGAGTCTGAGTTGCCTAGGTGATGTCATTGAAGCTCTTGGACGAGGGTCTGGCCATGTGCCGTACCGCAACTCAAAGTTGACCCACCTTCTGCAGTACAGCTTGGGTGGTAACAGCAAGACTCTGATGTTTGTCATGGTGTCACCGCTTGAGACGCATCTGAAGGAGACATTGACAAGTCTTCGATTCGCAACCAAGGTATGTGGTGTTTGCTTAATGGAAGGATCAAGCTAACAAAGATTAGGTGCACAACACTCACATCGGCACAGCCAAGGCAACAAAGAAGATCAGAGAGTCTTCGTAGGAGGTGACCAGCAGGACCTTGTCGCCTGGGAACCCAAGGCAGCGATGACTTGTTAATTTTCTGTTTGTTCAAGTATGGTTCACCAAGGATAGCGCATCCAGGTTGCAGGAGTTGGCGGCGCATTATTGAATTGAGTGGTTGTGTGTGTTGTCAAAAAAGGTTGACGATTATGAAAGTGTTTCTTTTTGGCAGGCAAGGTTTTTATGTTTTTATTTCTGGACATGGGTTGGGAAACAGCTGGATTGAAGACCCCCGCTCAGCTGTGTGTTCTCTTTTTTTGAAACATGGAGATTGTATATATCGATATGGAATGATTATGAGATGCATTGTTGAGGGTGGGGACTGTGGATGGTGTTGAGGAAGTGAATATCCTGAATCAAGAGTCGATTTCTCCGTCAATTTCTATCTACTGAGGACGAACCAGAACCATGACTCGATAACTGAGAAGTGGCCTCGATAGACTACGCCGTTCACAGTGAGGCCATCACGGATAGCGGAGAATGCCTCACCCCTTCGGCCCCGACCCGGTTGCTATGGAAGCCATCCGGAGCCGGGAGGGCCCCACTCCGCTATCCCGCCATCACCAAGGGTCTGCATCACTTAGCGCTCTGCTTCAGCGCTTGCTCAGCTGCCGCGCCAGACAGACCAACCAATCAGATTTATCAACAATCACCCCAGTCAATGGAACCTCCATCCATTCCGATCAATGTCTCTCAGCTCCTTCACCATCAAATATCTGCCCCGCACGTTCTTTGATACTGCGTCTATAAGCGCGATTATTCTTGTTCAGTTCTATGCCTGTTCTTGTATTGTTCATCTCGGTATCAGGGTTATTTAGAGTCGTCATTGACCCACTGCAATCTCATCACGCGACATTTGGATCAAAGGACGAAAAGGCTCAGGGACGGCTGGCTATCTCGTCTTAGCAACCAGCAAACGACAGACTCGAAGTGGCGCTCGTTCAATCCTCAAAGAGACTAGGCTATTGAGCGCGACGCAGAGGGATCCATTCCCCTGCGTCTTCCATCCCCTCTCACGATAGAGCCTCTTCGACTCAACCATGACCAAGCAACCCTCAGGCCTAAACGGCTCAATATGGGCAAACGGCCACTCAAGCCGGAGCTCACCAGCACCCTCAAACCGAGCCATCTCACGTTCCTCATCACAACCACCTCCACCAGCCAAACCGACCATCCCCTCAACAACGCGCTTAACACCAGCGCAGGCATTTCATCGCTTTGAGCAAGCCTGTCAACGTCTACGGTGGAAGTTTATCGATCTACATGCCTCTTATCAACGGGCTACTAATCCGGAGGAGTTTGGCTTTACGAAGGGGGATGCTGAGCAGAATTTCAAGGTTGACTTTCATGAGTTTTATGTGTGGATTGAACAAGCTATCGTGCTTCTTCTACTCATCTTTGGTGTTGCCGTGTCGAAGGGAGCGAGACCTGAGGATAATATCTCCAGAGGGAACTTTGGCAGGGGAAACTATGTTGCCTCAAGTCACGCATATCACCACAACGTACTAAAAGCCCTCGAAGATGAAGCGTGTCCAGTGTATACCGCACTAGGAAAAGGAGAAGTGAACCAAGCACTATGGAAAGCCAAGGAACTACGAAACCGATGGAAGGATGCTAGCGAAGGAAAGGAGACGCCACCGCTAAAGATGTACGATCTGACGTGGATCGTGACAGAGGTTCTGCGTGGGTTGCAGGTTGCGTATGATATTGCTTCGTCGCATGTTGAGCAAGAGGTGGCTCAGCAGCAGGGGAGGGTGGATGAGGCTATGGTTTTGGATGAGGAGTGGGAGTGGATGGTGGAACCAATGGATTGGGAGGCGGCGTGATAAGGGCGTCTGGAAGTCTTTGCTACGATGATATGTCGTTGAATGAATGGGCAATGCCAATATACTATTGGAGCGCTTCATGGGCTGGGTGAACGGTAGTATGGTGGTCCTCAGCCCTGTCGGGCATAGAAGTGGTCCCGTCTGACCTTGTGCCGTCTAACCTTAACTTGGCACGGGTCCAAGGTAATGACAACGGTATGGAGGCTGAGAAGTAAATGAGATGCCAAAAGTGGGCATATGGAGCTCTCTATTGGGCACTCTCATTCTTGTCAATACTGATACGTGAGATTTGAAGAAAGGGAAGTAAAGTAAAACGTGGCGAAGCACCAACCAAGGTAATACTTGATAATCTTGTCACGTTTCGGTGCTTCTCATGAAATGATATTGATAATAGAGACGTCTGTTTCAGTGGCCATCTTGGTCTCGGCCTACACTGGAGGTTGGAGAATCATGGCGAGATGAGGGGCAGTTGGGGGAAGAATGGAGACGAGAACAAGCTTAATGAGAAAAGCTGGAGCCTAACGCAAGCGAAGGAAGTGATCCTTGTCTGTAAAACATTTACTGAGGGTTGGGGGAACTGACAGGGACCGTGTGGTCATCCCCCACTTGTTCAATGACATGATGTCTCTTTGAACATAAATGTCATTGTCAGTCAAGTTCCCCAAGCCTTCGACAAACAACCAGTCGCTTCAAACTCGCTCCGAGTCCATGTCGTGGATCCAGCCCACAGTTTATACCACGCCATGTTGGTTCATCCATGGATTTGGTCTCCCAAGGTCGGGGAAACGTACTTCACCCAATGGCAAGTTCATAAACACTCTATAAGTCATGTCAGACGTGTTGATTGGAGCGCCTACTGTGAACGCCAAGGACCTTGTTTCTACTTCAAATATTTGCACGGGCCAGGTTGTAATGGATGCCGCGATGTGGGCGAGTGAATTCTCGGTTCTCGGTAGGTTGGGGGCAGTCTGCTGATCATGGATTTCTCCAACGCTGCTTCAACTCCATGCCATTTCATCTAATAGGCCATGTCGTTTTGTCTCCTCGACAAGCCCAGGCGAAGGAATGGACAAGGCTAGCTTGGTGGTTTGGCTTAAATAACGCCAGTGGTATGGAACTGAGTGAATGTCTCTTCAAGGGACAGGACATGGCCCCTCTTCTGGTCATATGGTACTGAGTTGAAAGACCATCGAGGTCCTGCATGACCTATGTAACATACAAGCAAATGCACCTCAATCCTGCGGAATGCCTAACTCGTCAAGCGAGTAAGGCAGTGAGCGACACAGCACGACAAACACCGTAACTCTTCAAAGATCTACGACTAAAGAGTATTTATATAAAGAAATCCTAAAATAATATAAGATTATCATATGATAAGATAATATCTTAGAAGTCTTATATATTATATTATAAATTTACTCTGCTTTTATTGTGATATTTTGAGTAGGGCGTACCAGTTCATCCCAAGTTCAACTCCCGCCCACTGCGTAGTCGTCTCACACGAACACCCAAAGCCACTCTTAACCAGCAACGGCAATACTTATCCGATGTGTGACCAAGTTTGATCAATGAAACATTGGGAATGGGAATAAAGCGGATGCGAATGTGACCATCAACATGAACCACCCCTGCCAATACATACCCTTGCCCTCTTATTCACCTCACCCACTATGTAATACTACCCCATCCTGCGAGCAGATCACCCCGACTTTTCCCTCACCACCCCGGATTACCTACACCATACGAGCATGGTACCATCCAGCCCAACGTCCTGAGTCAGGATCAACAGGCGGGTGTCGCCGTTGAGGGTTGGGCGTGTCAACGAGCGGAACCGTTGACTTGGATCGGATCCGCTGCTCTCCAAGCACTCAAGCGCAGTTAATTACGGTCATACAAGTTTAAATAGTATGTGTAGAACCCTTTCTGTGGTGTTTAACAACCGTGTTGCTCATGTGTGATCACTGAAACCCTGCTGCCCTATCACCCTTCCAGACCTCAACCATCATGAAGACCTGGCTCGGCCGAGGCAAAGGCGTGCGCGTAGGCATAACAATCTGTTGTCTCATCGCTTTCGTGCTGTTCGGGTACGATCAAGGGGTTTTTGGAGGCATTCTTCAAAATGAAGACTGGCTCAATCAATTCGACCACCCCTCTGATAGCAAAACCGGCATTATCGTTTCCTGTTACAACCTTGGTTGTCTGACAGGATGTATCAGTGAGTTATTCCCTATTCCGCCTTGTCTGCCCTCATCATTATCTTCCGTGCGTGCTTGGGCTCACGCCCAAGCACGGCCACCAAGTCAGAAATAGGGGTATTAACACTCGCCCGTCTAGTCAACTTCTTCACTGCCGATAAGCTTGGCCGTCGGATGACTATTTGGGTCGCCATGGCTCTAGTCATCATCGGCGCGACCCTTCAAGCCACTGCCTACAATGTCCCTCATCTCGTCATCGGACGAGTGGTGACCGGGTTTGGAACTGGCATGAAGGCCTCAACTGTGCCCATGTAAGTGACTCGCAGCCTTTCTCCCACTTCTTACATGTCTCTAATTAATTCATTCCAGGTATCAATCCGAGCTCTGTGAGGCCAAATACCGTGGTCGCCTCATCGCCTCAGAGTCCCTCTTCGTCGGCGTCGGCATCGTATTTGCCTACTGGTTCGATTTCGGCCTCTCATACGCAGGCGGGGCAATGGCCTGGCGCCTTCCTCTTGCCTTTCAAATCGTTTTCGCACTCCTCGTCGTCGTCCTTGTGTTTGCTCTCCCCGACTCCCCCCGTTGGCTCTTCCAACACGGCCGCCGCGACGACGCAATTGCCGTAATGTGTTATGTCTATGATAAAGACGTCAATGACGCTTGGATTATAGAGCAAACCAAGGCAATTGAGGCTGCTATTGAGCTTGAGGCTGAGGCGCAAGTGTCTCTGGTCGATTGTTTCAAGAATGACCGCGTCAAGACCGGCAGCAGGGTCATGATGGCCTGGGGAATGCAATTTATGAATCAAATGGGTGGCATTAACTTGGTCGTATATTTCATTCCCTCTGTTCTCGTCACAAACGTTGGAACAACTGCTCATATGGCTCAAATCCTTGGTGGTTGTATACAGATCATGTTCATGGTTGGGGCCATCCTACCCGCACTTGCCCTGGACCGCATGGGCCGCAGAAAAACGATGATGTGGGGCTCCTTCGGCCTAGGGTTCTGCATGATGATGATTGCCATCCTGCTCTCCCAGGCCCAGAACGTTTCCAACGGCGAGAAGTGCGCCTCGGCCGCGGTTACCTTCTTCTTCCTTTATCAACTCTTCTTCGGCTTCTCCGTCAACTGCGTCCCCTGGGTCTACGTCCCCGAGATCCTCCCACTTAAAGCTCGAGCTCGAGGGACAGCTTTCGGCATCAGTTCTAATTGGCTTTGGAATTTTTTCATAACAATGACAACGCCAGTGTTGATAGAGAGAATAGGCTGGAAGAGCTATCTGATATTCGCTATCACGAACTATGTGTTTGTTGTTGCGACCTGGTGGTTTTTCCCGGAGACCAGCAACTTGGACCTCGAAATGGTGGACAACATCTTTGCTTCCGGAGAAAACCCGGTTACAGTAGCAAAGAGAATGCAAAAGGAGCTCAAGGAAGGTCGCTTGCGTCCTATGGGTGCCGATTCTTCAGACAATGAAAAGGTGGTGGAAGATATCAAGGTCTGAGACGTTGGCAATTAGCTCTGGGTGTGGCGCACTTTAAGGTTTAGGTTCCACGTTATTTTTATCGCGATCGGATCGATCCACGAATTACCATTGGTCAATCTATGAATAGGTCTCAACGGTTGTGTACGTACCTTTACTCGATGGGGAAGATTGGCAGGAGGTTGCGATGTTCGAGAAAACAATTGATGTAGAAGAGGAATTCTGTTTAGAAATTCCTGATCCTTTTTACTGAAATGACCACCCGGCATCCTTCAGGTCGAACATCATCTGACGAATCGTCTCTTCGCCTGAGCCCCTCGAAGAGGGGCTCGTCGAAGAGACTACCCTTGAGCCCAAGGCGGAGGCATCACTCTTGGTACCTCAGAGATACAATCTGCTGGAAGCTGTTTCATTGACCCTCATATTAAGAATGACTGAAATCACAGCGACTGAGAAATTTGTGGCAAGTAAACGCCCGTTGCTGAAGTCAAGCACCTGGAGATCGCTGCGCCCGATGACCTTTTGGGTCGGCATGGCTTGGATTGCACAATGAGGTAAGGCGAGCATCATAGCCATCATAATTTTAGGGGTTAATTCCCTACCCTTAGATAGTGGAAGTGCTTAATTATAGATTAATTCTAGCAAATATGTTCCAAATATTAGAACAAGGAGGTCTAAGGCCAGGTTGCATTTGGGGAATATGACATGGCTCGCTTGTGGACTCATCACGAACAATCATTTCAGGAACAGCAAGCAAGATGTTAAACAAGGCGTGGCGTGATTACTAATATATGTATGTATGATTCGATCTTTTGGCTCAGTTATCCTATCGAGGGCCGGCCTTCAACGAGAATAAAGGACACATGTAGAGGTATGATTCACTGATCTGTCCTTGGCTCAGGGCGCGGCGGCCAGCGTCGATTGCCCGCTGTTACTATTGTTATCGCTGATGCTGTTGTTACTACTATTGCTACTGTTGCTACTGCAGCAGTTCGACCTGGGTCTAGAGGACCCAGAGTAAGGAATATGTCAGGCAAGGCGCGGTGCGATTACTATGATTCACTGGTCCATCTGCTTGGCCCAGGACGCGGCAGCCAGCGTTGTATTGCCTGCTGTTGCTGTTATCATCGCTGCTGTTATCATCGCTGCTGTTGCTGCTGTAGCTGCTGCTGCAGCGGCTCGCCTAGAGCAAGCAAGATATTAACTAAAGTGTGATCAATTACTAATATATAAAGACTGACTCACTGCTCCATCTCCTCCGCCCACGACGTGGCGGCCAGCGCCGCGTCCCCTGCCGCTGCCGCTGCCGCCGCTGTTGGTGTTGCTGCTGCTGCTCGACTTGGGCCTGAAGGGCCCGGACGGGACAATCCACGGCCTTATGGCCCTTTTAACCACACTATTTAGATAATGTTAGATGCTTCTAATGCTTTTCAGGGGGGAGAGAACTTACACTGTTGCACTTGCCCCTGAAGGGCTGCTTCTCCACGCCGCCACCGCGGTTACCCTGCTGGATTATTATCTCGTTAGGGAGCACTAGCAGTTGTTTAAACGCCCGGAATGATGACAGATACTGATCGAGGGAGAGCGCCCTCAGCTAATCCTGATCTAGGTTTTATACTTATTCTGACCTAAATTTAGTCCCTCTTGCTGTCTAAGGCTTGGTAACTAATCCCTAAAACCATGATAGCTATGATGGTCGCCTTTAAGCTATGTAGGCTTTCATGATGGTGTGGAGGCCTGGTAGGAAAGTATCTGGTCTGGATCACGAAAGACAAAAGATCAAGGCACAGTCAAGGATCAATTCCTGCATATTTTCTGCCTCACAATTATCTAAAACCCCAAGTATGTCAAAGTATCAAGTATCCCAAAGATCAAATATCCCAGATACACGAACGAAAGTCAAGAATGAAAAAGGGAAGACGTCAACTCATTTGACCAAACACACACACCATGTTTTGTAACTTTTTTACCACCCGAAACCCCAGCGCTTACCAGCGGGAGCGCGGTAAGAGGGAGGCTCGTAGGCGGGAGGCTGGTAAGGGGGTTCGGTGGTGGTGCTCGCGTCGGCCTTGCTGGTTGTCATGAAGGTGGTGGGGGGGGAGGAGGAGGGGCCTACGGCGTCCGCGCTGGAGGCGAAGGAGTCGCTGGTGGTTGGGTTGATGGTTGAGGTTTCCCAGGTGCTGTCTGTGCCAAAGTCATATCCGTGGGGGCCGGTTGTCTCTGCGTTGGCGCTGGTGGTGGATAAGGCGGGCTCAGAGAGGGTAGAGGTTTCAACGGACTCGGTGGCAGTAGAGGTGGTGAAGACGGGTGTAGACAAAGAAGAGATGAAAGTGCCTGTTGATTCGGCGGTAGTAGACTCGGTCGCGACTCCAGGGGTAGACTCCCAAGTGTCAGAAGAAGGAGTGGGCAGCCACAAAGACTCAGTACCAACGCCCCCAGAGCTAGACTCGGGGCCAGAAGCCTCGGCAGTGCTCGAAGTTCCAGGAATCTCACTCTCAGAAGTCTGAACACCAGTTGTCGCAGTCTCCACAGTCACACCCGGAGCGGTCGAAGTGCTGTCCCCATCGTCAAATACCGAGGTAGACGTGAAGCTACCAGGGAGCGCAGAAGAGTCGGTACCTCCCTCAACGGTGCTGTGAACAACAGTGGTGTTGGGGTAGACATGAGTGTGAGAGAATGGCGGGCAGGGAGTCTTGGTGGACTTGGTCTCGCTGGTACGAGATGGGACCTTGGAGGTAGACTCAGGGTTGACAATGCTGCCAGTGGATTCAGTAGCGATGGAAGTCTTTGAAGAGGAACTCTCAACACCGGTGCTCTGGATGGACAGAGAGTCTGTCTCGGAGGTTGTGGTTCCGGGGCTGGATGGCTTGGCGGAGGAGACTGCGCTGGAGCCGGTGTCCTCAGGGGTACCAGTCGACTCAACACCAGGGGAAGACGCAGTCTGGGTGATGGTGATCTGAGACGTCAGCTTCGTAACAGTCGTGCCCTCAGAAGAGACCGAGTCGGTGGAGAAGGAACTCTGATCCGTCTCGCTGCTGGTATCCTCAGGGGTACCTGTCGACTCAACACCAGAGGAAGATCCAGTCTGGGTGATGGTGATTTGGGAAGTCAGCTTGGTGACAGAAGTTCCCTCGGAAGAGACTGAGTCAGTAGACAAGGTGCTCTGGTCGGTCTCGGTGCTAGCATTCTCAGTGGTGCTGGCATCTTCGGTGGTGCTGGCATCCTCGGTGGTGGTGGTAGCAGAGCTAACCCGAGAAGAAGACTTGCGAGTCTTGATGGAGAAGATGCTCTCCTCAGGTTCCGAAAGCGTAGTAGAGTCCTCAGAAGTGGTAGAGGCACTCTCGGAGACAGTGACTTGGCTGGTAATAACCGATCTGAGAGTAGTCGTAGAAACCTCGTCAGTGGCAGTCGAGCTACCAGTGTCCTCGGTCAAGGTAGAGCTGCTCTGCTCAGAGACAGTGCTGGAGCTCTCTTCGTCTGTGGTAGAAGCACTTTCGGAGACGGTAACTTGGCTAGTGATGACCGATCTAAGAGTAGTCGCCGAGAGCCCCTCAGTAGTGGAGCTATCAGTGTCCTCAGAGGTTGAGCTTCCCTGCTCAGAGACGGTGCCAGAGGTCTCACTACCAGTTGGCGCAGAAGGAAGAGCAAAGGTCTGAGTGCTACCGACCGAAGTAGATGATCCCAAGTCGGAAGTCTCCTTGGATGTCTCCTTGCTGGATGTCTCACTGCCAGTTGGCGCGGATGGAAGAGCAGAGGTCTGAGTGCTAACAACCAAAGTAGAGGGTCCCGAGTGAGAAGACACCTTGCTAGAGGCAGAAGTGGTAACCCCAGTCTCAGCCGAAGTACCGGAAGGCAGAGCACTAGAGTCCACGCTCTGGATAAAGGTAGGCATAGTCTCAAGGTTGGTGACAGAAGTAGACGTCTCCGCACTCTGCGAAGGAGTGTTGGAGGAGCATCCATAGGGCTCAGTGCAAACCTCAGACTGAGAGGAAGTCGCCTCAGGATGAGCGCTAGAGGCCTCCGACACGGTAGTAGAATCAGAAATGACAGGAGTAGTCTCAGAAGAAGCAGTGCCAGAGGTGAAAGTAGAAGGGCTAGCAGCAGAAGTGGTGTTTCCAGGAAGAGAAGAAGTAGGCACAACAATCTTGGTTCGAGGAGTAGTCACGACAACAAAAGTCTCAAAACCAGAAGAACCACTCGGAACCACAGAAGTGTCAGAACCGAGGGTAGAAGTCACACTCCCAGCACAAGAAGTAGGATACTCAGTCGAGGTACACTGCGAGATGACAGAGTAACAAGACGAAGCACACTCAGTGACTGTGACAGTCGTGGTGTAGGTCTGAGCATAAGCGACCGAGGAGGCCCTAGACAAGATAAAACGGGTCAGTAAACTTTTCAAGACAAGAACGACTTCTCTAACGTACCCAAGCCCGGCAAGGGCGAAGCGAGCGAGACGAGACATCTCGAGAGTAGAAAAGCGAGGGTAGTGTAGAGGAGGTAACGACAGAGAGTAGAGGAGGGATTGAACGAATGACAAAAGCGTACCAGTTGTTCTGGTCTCACTGACTTGAAGAAGTTTCTATCTTTCCATCCTTCCTCATCCTCCCCTCTTTATACCCCATTCTTTCCCCCCTTCCAGGGACAGTCCCTCGTACAAGTCTACATCTCTCGACAGTCTACCTTTCAGGCAACCCAGCTGCAAGCTACCGTCGCACCGAGGACCAAAAACGCAGGCCCGGCACGGCAAGGCCGTCAGTTGCATCTTCGGGAAGCCGTTTGAAAGGGGGTGATGCTAGATTTAGTATATGGACGGAAGGCAACAGACGCCAAAGTTTCGCATTTCCGTTGATCTACACTCTTTCCACTTCATTTGACAAAAACGCCATTGTTTACCTTGTCCTATCCATCAGCACAAGCCCGTTTCTTAAAATAATCATGACAGCCTCGACCCGTGTCGGGGGGGGCCAAGTTCAGCCCTCAGCTTTTGTGAATTTAACACTATTATACACACTTCTGAGTACACAGGTTGAGTCAGTAAGACGTATCACGGTTTTAATCACGCACAACTACTTATAGTCAGTATCACGTCCAACCACGGACTATCCCGTCTGCAACAAAAGTGCCCTTTTTAAAAATTATCGCGATTTTACAAAAAGAGTCAATCAAGCTTTTCTTTTGACCGTGTAAATCTAACTGTGCAGCCCAAGGTACCTGCGTCCAAACAGCCACCGATGCACAGTCCCGGTCAGCCCGCCACACACAAAACGCGCAGCAGCAGTTGTGTCGCAGATACGTTGTTCCAAATTTCTAATAACCTTGTCTAGTATGGTTACACGCAGGTCATATCACCGCAGACCAAGAAAAGAATCCCCCAGTCAGGGGAGGCTTGATTGAGATCTTGGCAAGTGTGGCTGGCGGTGGCCCATGGAAACGTGCATATAAAGCCTCGATTCACGGTGACAAACGGGTAGACGGCAACTCCATTTTCCCCGTGCTTTTCAGCTCCGGACGGAAGACTGCATTAAAAGGCGGGCAGAAGCCAAAAATATGACTCGCAAAAGGGGGGAGACAACAATAACATTGCACCACAATTAATCAGCAGGACCTCGTCACAATGGGAGGCCTGCTTGGCGGTCAACAAGTTACGCAACGTCTACTAGGCGATTCAGATGTTGGCCGTGGCCTTGGTAACCAGCCGAGACTAAAGGATAGAGTGTAAGACGTTGAGCACGTTGATAGTGTCACTGAGAAGCTACTGTGATGGAGAATGACAACATTTAGCTGAATGCATAGGTCTTGCCATGCGTTGTTCGTGTAAGACTAAAAGGGAGCTCGACATTGTTCACCCGTTTAATGCTGTGCCCCTGCTCATTTCTTTTCCCTCAACTCAAATGGAAGCCCGCAGAACCTTGAAAGCATCCTCCCGAGTCCCAACAAACCGCGCCTCAGATGTCTTCCAGTTAATAACATTCCAAATGTTATCGACGTAGGCAGCCTTGCCGTTGAGGTACTATTATCCACCCAGTCAGATTCCCCAACCCGATAATGGTGATGAAACTTGTGCTACAAACTCACCTGCAGGTAGTAGGCATGCTCCCACATGTCAACGCCAAAGATGGGCACCTCACCCCCGACGACGGGATCCTGGTCCTTTGTGGTTACGATGCGCAGGCCGTGGGTATCCTTGACCAACCATCCCCAGCCACTTCCCTGCAGACCCAGCAGGGTCTTCTTGAATGTCTCCTGGAAAGCCTCGATGCTGCCCCAGGTCTTGGAGATCTCGGCGACAAGGGTAGGAGCGCTGTCGGGCTTGGAGTCTGGGGAGCTAGAGGGGCTCAGGTTCTCCCAGAAGAGGGAGTGGTTGATGTGACCACCACCGTTGAACTTGATGGCTGACTGGAGAGCGATCTGGCCTGCAATGTCGTTGGACGATGTGGCAGAGGCGTATGTCTTGAGTGCGGCGTTGAGATTGTTGACGTATGCCTGATGGTGCTTGCTATGGTGGAGCTCCATAATCTGAGCCGAGATGCTAGGCTCAAGGGCCTGTGATACAAAGAAATCAGCTCATTGTCTGGGGTACTTGGGGCACAAAGTCCGGGGTGGTGTGTGTGTGTGGTGTTGCTCACATCGTAGGCGTACGGCAACGCCGGGAGGGAGTAAGTTCCAACAGACATGACTGGCAGAGGGCAGGTATTTTTACTCAGAGAGTATTGTTCAAGACAGAAAAGAGGTAAAGACGAAGAAGAAGCAAAGGAAAAGAAGAGGGGTAGAAGTGGGAGTCGGAGGAACATGAGGGAAAGACAAAGATCCTACGGCAATCAAGCACCGAATTGCGTCAGAGGGGTAAATTATTAATCGTGCCTAAGGTATTCATAAACAAAAGGCATAAATCGAATTCTCATTCATTTATCGAAGCTCTGTTCAAGAGGGTCATCAAGGTGCTCAAACTTGCTCACCGTCGATTGCCCGATTCGGGAACAGCGTTGTGAAATGTGAGGTTGTGATTGGTCAATTTCGAGTGAGCAAGTTTGGGCGGACAATGCTATTCCGAGCTATGAAACTATGGTCTGTGTGAGTGAGAGACTATGAGAGAGATCCATGATGGACTGTCCTTTATTACTGCAACGTATCTCTTGTTCTTCCAAACTCCTTCAACATCTTCACCAATTCAATCATAATGTGTGGCCCTGACAACTCTAACCGACCTCGAGGAGGTGCTCTGGCGGCTCTTAACCCTCCCATCAACACAACCACATCCAACCTCTGCGCAGACCTCGCCTTTCACACTCCTGGATTCCCTGGGAGCTCGAGTGCAACACACGCGAGGTTGACACCGAGTGATGAGTGCGACATCAAGAACCTCTCAGATCTCCGCGTGGTCATCCAGTAAGTCAACCTCCACCTACCACTCTCTACCCGCTAATACATGAATAGTTCCAGTGGCGACATGACAAGAAAAGCAAGCGACTGTGGACTATTTCATCAATTCGCCCTCCCAGCTACTAGACCAACACCAGACACCTTCGTCGAGCTCCCCCTAGAAAGACCACTCTCTCTAGAAGTCGGCAACGATGGCATCATCGGACGACGCGTGTCCCTCTACTCAAGACTTGGATCTGGTCAAGATAAGATCGTGGCCGAAGGAATTGTCGGGTTCAACTTTTTGAGCGCGGCATCGTCACCGGCCCCATCTTCGCCATCGCCGTTAATCTGAAGCAATGTGCCGAGGGGAGGCCATCAAGGTGTCGCTACCTGGTGTGAATTGCGAGTGACCGATAACACTCTCAAGGCTTGCACCGACCCATGCGGGCGTTGATAAAGAGACAACTGTTATTGGGGCACTGACTGGGAATCATGGGAGTTGTTCATGGAGGGTACCATGGACGAAGGCATCACGGAGTGCATAGCTACGGAAGGCGCATAAATCACGGCTTGTTTTAACATTACAAGAATAATAAACGATGAATATTTGCTTCTATGCATTCAGACGGGATTACCTTGTTAGCCACGTGAAGTGTTGAAGAACCTTGATGGCTCCATGGCGTCAGCGTCAACCCTATACAAGACACTCAACCCTCTCAATCTGTATTTCCGATGTGACTTGACGACGTGACTTGGACTCGATCGGTTCGTGCTAACATTCAAATTTTTATGCTTTCATTCACTTATCCAGCGGGTTTGGTCTGTCTAGAAAAAAACTGTTTCTTATTAGCTTACGAAACAGCTCACACCGCAAGCTTACATCGGCCAGTGAGAACAAGTGCTCGCCTCCCTCAACTTCGGTCGCGCTTAATCAAAAGCTCCCCAATCCTCTCCTTGACCACCCTAACAAAACGCATATTCATCGCAGAGCAGAGCCAGATGACATGTTTTGAGATTCCAGCACCAGCCCAGGACGCGGCGGACCTGTAGTGCGCGTACAAGAGGTGCAATCGGCCGTCAAAGTTGACGTGATAGAGGTAGTGCTGCGGAACCAGGCTCTCTTGAATTCTTGATGGGCTGCACCATTGCTTAAACCACCGAGAGTAAATGGAGCATGATGTTCTTCGAGGGTTGACAGGATGGAAACAGCTCGTCAAGTGACATCGCAGCCCAATATCTACCTACCGATTCTGCATCCCTTTTTCAGCACGTATCAAAGAATCCAGTGAGTTTCATGGTAATCAAAATACAAAGTACGCCATCTGGTTTTCTCTGCAAGACTCCACCCAATGGATGTCTTCAAGTCACTGTTCCCTGTCACATTCAGGTTGCACCAAAGGCAGATGGGTCACATCTCAACAAAAGATCAAAAAGGCGATCAGAATGCCCTTCATATGTCCTTTCCTACGAGATGTTTTCTTCTTTCTTGGCGATTTCTGTTGTGTCATGATACGCATGCGTGCACAAGAGTTCTCATGATGGCCTCCTTGAGCGCCCCATCACGACGTCGCACCAGACATCCTCCCATCAATCTCCAACCGTGATCAACATCACAATTATCCATCTACAATCAAACAATCACTCTCATCGTCTAACCAACACACCCAACACATCATCACTTCTTGGTGGCTGCCTCCCCATTCTCGCCGCCCCTGCACAGCCACACGACCAAGCCACGAAGACAACTCACAACCAGACACCCAAACCCATCCAAGCCCAGCCTCGCTGGTTCACCGCGCTTCGCCCACCAACCAAGATGTGAAAAAAACCAATCTTTTGGGCGGTCCCCAAGCGGGCCTTGTCCCTGAATCACTTTTCCTCGTCTTGGCCTTGAGTAAAAAGGGGGTTTACTGGGTCCTTTATTTCTCCTTCTTGGAACTTTCACTTCAAACCGACACCGACAAAGGGAACCACCACTCCAAAGACAATCCCAGCAATGCCATTTGTCGCCAACACCCCCGAATCCCTCCTCTCCCGCTCCGACTCCAAGAACCCATCCTCAACATGCCGCGGCATAACCTCCAACGGCCGACCCTGCCGTCGTCCCGTTCCCTCAAAGCCACCAACCTCCAGACCGAGCACGCCCGACCCCCGAGACGAGTCCCTATACTGCTGGCAGCATCGTGAGCAGGCTAGCATGTCTGCGCACTCGAGTCCTGGTCCGAGAGCTACTGCTACGCCTATACTTGAGGGACGTACGAGTCTTGATACGTTGGCTGATAGGTTGGGTTTGATCGAGTTGCAGGATAAGAGGAAGAGGAGGGAGAGGACGGATAGTGGACGGAAGACGAGCAAGCCAAAGCCGAAGCAGAGTCTTTCCTGTTGCTTCTGCTTCTCTGTTCCCCTTGAGGAAGCACCCTCGCCTCGTCCGGCGCGTCCTCAACCGCGTCCCGTTCAGCGAACATCCATACCTGTTCCCCCGAAACGCAACTCCAAGCAACACCTATCCGCCTCGCAGGATACGTCCCCCGGCAAATCCTCCCGTCGGTCTCGCAAGTCCACAGGCTCGCAAACGGTCAAGGACTTTATCCCCGATTCATTAGACACGACAACTGCCTCTGCTCTCATGACAGAGCTAGCACGACCATTTGTAGATTCAGAAGAACCAGGCTTCATCTACATGTTCTGGCTCACACCAACCTCCGACTCGTCCTCTCCACCCGTCGACGCAGCCCGTTCCCTCCTCTCCCCCCCGTCACCAAACCGCCCACCACGATCCCGCCGTCCAAGCGCTGTAGTCTCTTCATTCGCAGCCACAGACCCATCCACGACCCGCTCCACCACCATGCTCCTCAAGATTGGTCGCGCCTCCAACGTTCAGCGCCGGCTAAATCAATGGCAGAGGCAGTGTGGTCATGAAGTGGAGATGCTACGGTACTACCCCTACCTTCCCGGGTCGCAGGAGTCGTCTGGCGTGGTACCACATATGACGACCCACGTGCACCGTGTTGAGCGGCTGGTGCACATTGAGCTTGCGGGTATGGGGCTTAAGGCGAACGGGGGCAAATGTGAGGCGTGCGGGAGAGAGCATAGAGAGTGGTTTGAGGTGGAGGCGACGAGGGAGGGTATCAGGGCAGTAGATGGAGTTATAAGGAGATGGATTGAGTGGGATGAAACGAACCCATCAAATTGACGATGATGATAGCATGATTCATAGCATAAGCGGGCGTTGAGTTACAAGCAAACATATCACGAATACACGAATCACAAGCACAAGATCAAGTCACACTCATCCATAGACGTTACGTTTAACCAGACCCGAGAACACGGCCTCGGCATCAGTAATTCAATCACTTATCCACCCATTCGCGCCTAGTCTACAAAGCAAAAAAGCACCCCTCCCAAGCCGTCTACTAACAGATACTCATTCAATCGTAAGAATACTCTCTTCGATCTTGTTTCGAGGAAACGTTACCACCTTCGCGACGTAGTGGCTACACGAATCGCACCTCGTCGAATAGACCCGCCCTGACTTGGACAAGACTTGCTAGTTCGAACAGGAAGGATTGTAGGATGATGACGTTGGTGATGATGTGAGAGACCGATACCGTGACTGGAGGCTCCCTCTCGGTCTTAGCCTCGGGAGTTGGGGGTTCGATAATCTCTGGTGGGACGTTCTCTTGTTTGGAGGCGATAGCATCCGGAGCCTCGGCCTCTGGAACCTCAGCTACCTCAGGGGGAACCTCGGCCGGAGTCTCAGCCGGTGCCTCAGTTGGAGCCTCAGCTTCAGGGGCATCAGCTTCAGTAGTCTTGGCAACCTCCTTATCCTCAGTTTGGGCAACTTCCTCGACCTTGTCGGCCTCCTCAGACTTGACAGTCTCTCCAGACTCGGTCTTAGGGGCCTCCTGCTCGGAGGAAACGGCCTCAGCGGCCTCAGCACCGCCGGTCTCCGGTTTCGCCTCATCCTTGTTCTCAACATCAGGGGGTGCTGGCTTCGCATCTTCAGCTTCCTCCGCCTCTGCCGTCTCGACCGGCTCAGGCATCGGCTTCTTATCGAACGAGAGAGGAATAGGGTCAATCTTGGGCTCTGGAAGGCCAACCCTCTTAGCAAGGATGGTCTGATCCATCGCCGCAAATTCTGCCATTTGACGGGCAAGCGCCTCCTCCTTGGCCTTTTGAGCCGGATCAGTGTGGTCCCGTCCCTTGGTCGGGGAGTGGCTGCGCCCAGGTGTGCCTCTTCCTCTACTATGCGAGAGCTCCTTAGAAGGAGCCAAGCCTGACTTGCCCTGTGTCCCGCTACCACTTCCAGAGCTTCGAGACAGCTCTTTGCGTCCTCGAGGACTGTTAGGGCGGCTGGGCGTGCCCAGCTCGGAAAGCAGACGGTGAGCTAGACCCTCCAGCGCTGAAGGTCGAGATGGAGACCCATTGCGAGAGACTTCCTCGAGGCTTCGTCGATCAGGAGTATCCTGCTGTGCGGGAGTGGGCTTTGGAGTAGGACCCGAGCTGTGCAGCATCTGATCCGCTGTCTTAAAGGCATCACGTCGTTGCTGCACCAGCTCTTCAAAGCGAGGTACAGTCTGCTTGTATGACAAAACCTGCTCCTCCAATCTCTTGAGTACGTTGAAGACTCGCGGCAAAGAAGCCTGTGACCATTGTGGCCGTTGTCGGCATTTTTCCATGGCCTTGAGCTGCTCCTGCTCAGGAGATGTCGGCAGTTCCTCAAGATCTTCATCCATCTCGGTATCCACGGTCTCATCATCATCATGCTTGCGTTGCTTCTTTTCATCCTCGTCATATTTGTAGGTGGTTGGATTGCGCGCCAGCCATCCTTCAATCTTCATAAAACCGCAGATGGCCAAGTTGACAAGTGTCTCTGTCACAGAGAGATTGGTCTCCACCGGGTTAACAAAGAAGGTCTCCAGAAGATCCAGCAGCGCATTGAGAAGGGGATCATCGGGTCGGAGAGTATGTTCTTTAACATCTCTAGGCGCTCCAGGGAGGCTGTCGGGGAGTCGCTGGTTGGTTGTGGATACCCTTGGCGCAACAAGCTTAAGTGAGCATGGGTGGCTTTCTAACTTGGACATGGTATCCCTCAAAACAGCCTCGTACACCTCGTCAAAGTTGTCGTCTCCTCCTATTGTTCCAGCCAATGACATGATGTATTCGACTTCTTGCTCTTGCGCTCCGACTGTTCGAACTGTATTCTGAAGAGGGAGGATCTCAGTTTTGAGAAGAGTAATCACGGCATATCGGTGGTGTCGCTTGAGGATAGCCGACACCAGCTGTAGAGTGACGTGAATTGTCTGCTGGTTTTGCGACCTCAAACATGCGAGAATAAGGTCCACGAGGTTGAACAGTAAAGGAGTAGCCGTAATGTCAGACTTCTCAGCTAGCATGGTAGCAAGATCCATCGACTTGCGCTTTCGTGCCTTGCTAACTGAGGAGCTTGAGCCTGGTCGTCCAGAAGATACAGAGTCGGGCAGGGCCAGGAGGTAGTGAAGAATAAGGTTAATCATATCAGGGTGATCAAGGGATTCGAGGATGCGTCGTAGATAAGTCAATACAGCCACCGACGAGCCTCCATCAATATCAGAGGATTCGAGCAGTGAGGGGTATCTAAATTGTCAGCATGGTTTGGCACCATGTATAGGACACACTCACAATAGCTGTTGTAGAAAAATAACTTGAAAGTGCTCCAGCAGAGTCGACTTGACCTCCACCGACCGACAGTGGTTCAAGACATCCTGCCAAAACAAAAGATGCGATAGAAAAGTCTCAAGATGAGACTGAAACTCGGGGGAACACGAGCTGATAATCTCATAATTAGAAGTAGGATGTTCGTAGTCGGAGAAGGCGAGGATAGGGGGTAGGTCATGAGGGAGATGGTCGATCACCAACTTGCGGCTCAGCTGGCTGTAGAGAGCACCAAGACCCGTGGCCATCAATGTTGATAGGTCGCTCTCAACAATCCACTGCTCCAAAGGTCCAGAACTCGATGCTGCCTCGATGATGTAAAGCAAGCCAGTTCGTGCAAAGTCGCCCACCTTACCCTCATGATGAATATAATCCATCAGGATATAAAACAGAGGAAAGTCGGCTCGTTGCGTCCGCCCAACAAACGCCTCGCGATTATCCTCGTCCTTTTCCCTCTGCTGGAGCGCCACGCCGCGGTGCGTCTTGAACCATGCTGGCAAGATACTCGGGTCCAGCCGAATCTTGGTGGTGATGTTGAATGCAAGCTCGACAACGCGCGACTCGGTATCCAGGCCGAGGCGCACACTGTTAACGCCGGTGATGCGGACGAGAAGGTTGGTCAAGCTGGCGGCAAATGTCTGGTTCTCGACGAAGGCCTCCTCTTCGCTCTCAATCAGAGTCGCAAAGAAGAGGACAGCTTCCTTTATGATCCACTCATTATAAGAAGTCGTGGCGATCTTGCCGATGGGAATGTAGATCTGCTTAAGCGAGCAGTACTGGATGCATGGATGTGGAAGAGGTCGGCGGCTCTCGTCGCTTAGAATATTGGTGAGCTCTTGGAGGCGGATCTCGAGTGTCTCGGCAGCGTCGCTATCTCGGGATAGGTTGGAAGAGGTCCTCCAAGTCGACTGGGTCGGTCAGCAAAGGTGGCATGCATGAGGGCACGTCGGCGGCGTCTCACAAGTAAATGGCCGTATTCCTTCTCGAACCGGTGAAGGCGCTTCGCAGGATCCTTTGCCTGGTCCTTGCGGGAGCTCCCGGAGGAGAGGGGGCTCAACAGGCGCGACCACTATCATGACGAGGGACAGTTAGCTACCTAGGTAGGGGAGGGGAACCCCAGATCTGCGGGTTAAGCACGTCTACGGGAGACTCACAAAATCCATGACGCTGTTGGAGTCATCTCCAGGCGACTATGGTGAGAAAAGACGTGACCTTGACCGCATTCCGCCGCGGGGGATACTTGTAAGTTGTCGTGTTGAGAGCTGGCGTCGCTGCCCAGTGTCAGGAGGCATGTCCCTGGAGTGTGGCTGTGGCTGAAAGTGTGGCTGGTGTGGAGGTCTAGGGTAGATGGCTTTGGTCAGCTTCTTTGAGGTTTGAACAGGATTGGGGATTGGGGATGCACTGGGTGTTTAATCACGGCGTTGTTTATTGCTTTCATTATCTTTCATTATATTGATTCTTTATCCTCTTCTTTTCGTTTCTCTCTTGCTTCTTTCTATGTAGTAAACATGCGTTGGGATATGCCA
This sequence comes from Fusarium euwallaceae, assembly GCA_002168265.2. NCBI lineage: Eukaryota > Fungi > Ascomycota > Sordariomycetes > Hypocreales > Nectriaceae > Fusarium > Fusarium euwallaceae. Next base: position 233,750 of record NHTE02000038.1, read on the forward strand.
TCACGGGTCATAATTTAATGCGAAGGGTTCCACACGGACGTTTGAGGCTCTTAATACGACTTCATGCAACATCATGCGAGAGAGCAAACCAGAGAAGCACATTCACTACCACAAAGGAGGTACATTTATTAACCGAAACTGTATCAAGTCACCTGCCGCCAATCGTCCCTTCCAAATTCGTTTTCCCATAGTGAGGAATCATTTAGTCAACGTGCGTTGTCGACACAGACGAGACTCATCCAATGCCCTTGGCTTAGTTCTTTAACTCCTGGTATTGCTTCCTGACCTCCTTAACCCTGTTATTCAGCTTGTCGATTCGATTCTCGAGAAATCCAAGCCGGATACCATGGAAATCCCGCACACGGTTCAGGTCACGTTTCATCATTTCGCGCTCCTCCTCTCCCTTGCTCTTGAACTTGCCCATGAACACACTGGCATCCCGCTTCCACTTGTCAAGGGCGACGGACCCCTGCGCAATCTTGTTGTCAACGACGGATGTGATGCGGCGCTGGAAGCCTAGATACTGGCGCTCCATCTTGTCAGGGCGATCATAGTAGTGGCGGTCCTGTCAGAGGGGATTAGGGGATGGACAGGCGTTGAGGGAAGGAAGGGAAAACTGACGGGGACTTTTCGGGGCTTGCTACGCTGCTTGGGCTCCGAGGCGGGAGTCTTCTGATCGGCTGTGAATGCGGTCTCCGGGCCGGATGCGTCTTTGTTCGAGGGCAGGGCAGTGGCGGCTGGCCCGGTGCCATCGGCCTGGGCATCCTGTTGGTCGACAGAAGCACAAAGGTCTCGCAGTAGCTTCTTCTTCTCGTAGTCTCTTCTGCGCCGATGAGGGTTCTTTCTGATCCGAGCGCGAGACATGGTGGTGAGTTGGGTGTCTGACGCCCAGTATGGATTCAGGGGTAAATGGGAACTGGAGAGTGATATCTTGAAAATTAGACAATAATGTCCCAAATGATGCTGTGAATGATTTGAATGAGAATTCTACTGCAACAGAAGAGCAGGAGTTGTTTTCAGTTTGTTGCGTGGGGGTCAACCTCTGGTGCCAATGCTGGCAGTGCCCGCCAGCCGACATCACAACAACCTCACATCAACCTCACTTGAACCTCACTTTCTGCCCGCAACGCGGTGAGAAAAGGACCCACTCTAACCTATTGTCCAGGCAGAACAATAGAAAATCAGAAAATCAGTCAACTGAATTAGGAAAAATAGGGCAAACACCCGGCAGAATCACTGCGCAATCAGTAAATCTCCCACCGCCCTGCCGGCTGCCTATATTTACCCCTCTCCTCTCCCCTCAACATCTCTTCTTTCTTCTTCATTAATCACACCTGGCGACGACCAAAGAACTTTCTCCTCTTACTTTTTCTTCTTTACCTTCGACCCTGTCTTCAACCCATACCTCCAACTCTTTGCGCATCCAACCCGCCCACCCTTCCTATCATGTCTCAAACCAACCGATCGAGCAAGGCAAAGTTGGGTAAGCTTGGCCGTGCTGCTCATGCTTCGCTACCTGCCCCTCGTCCATCCACCCCCGAGAATGTAAGTTACTCACCCTGGCCTCCCTTGGGCTTGAACTTGACTGATAGCGCTGTCGCAGGACGATGTCGAAATGTCCAGTCCTGTTCCCTCTCCTCAAATGGTATGTCTGCTTTTCTTTCTCATCCACCCTCGCTTGCACTCCTTGAGGACACCTTCTTCCTTGCGGATGAGCCAGAAGCACAAAGTTCCTCAGCTTGACGACCAGTGATGGCATCTTCTGATGCTGCCACTTGGAGGCTGAGTCCTGACCTGCGATCCAGATGTTCGGGCGCAGCCCAAATGAACATCCCCAAGCACAGCTTGGACTAGCAGATCAGGTCGCTTCCAGATTCTCGAAGTCATGCCTCAAGATACCTTGTTCGGAGATGGGTTTGTTATTCGGGGAGACTCGGCTCTTATCGTGGGACCCCCTGAACAATGAATGGGTATCTCCAAGCTTAGTCTTGGATACATGACTTTGAGAATCGCGGCTTCATTCCAGCTTACCCCGAGAGTACGGTCTACATTCCGCCTAGTTGCGTCACGGCCCGCGAGTCTTCTCCGACAGACCAGTGGAGACTGTCCAGATGTCACTTGGTGTGTTCTGGGGCTGGAAGGCGAGGCTCAGAAGCGACTGTCCGAACAGGATCCAAAGTGCATAACGAGGTGCAGACATACTCAGCTCATGGACTCTTGGCTGACTGGATGTGAACAGACTACCTCTACCGACATCGCAAACACCACCTTCGACGAGAGTGTCGCCAACATCAACAGGCGGCTAGAACAGATCGACGAGAAGCACACCAAGGCTCTCGAGGGGCAGGCCGAAACCCTCGGCGAGATGAACGAACTGGTCGCCGTCTGCGGCAAGGAGATACAGCGGGTCGAGGGTGATGCCGAGACCGTCAACGGCATCGTGACGCGCTTTGAGGAGGAGATGAGAGAGCGCCTGGACAAGGTGGAGAGGCAGCTGGAAAAGCTGACCAAGCTGTAGGAAAGCTTGGCCAGCCAGCAGGCCAAGATGGAGGAGAGGATGGAGGAGAGGATGTCCCGACTTGAGGGGATGATGGTGGGGCTCATGAACAGCCAGAACACCGAGAAGCTGGGTAACATGGCTGTCTGAGGGAGTGGTCTTATGATAGTGATGGATATACCCTGACTAAATGTCACAACAAACGGGAGAATAATCGAGCGATCGAATGCGTTGATCGTTTCACGACAATCATGTCTTTGCCCCTTGACCTTTCCAGTGACTGATAAAATCCGTGACCATTTATTTCACGACAATCATGTCTTTGTCCCCTGACATTGCCAGTGACTGATAAAGTCCGTGACCATTTCACGACAATTATCTCTTTGTCCCTTGACCTTTCCAGTGACTGATAAAACCCACGATCATTTCACGACAATCACCTCTTTATCCCTTGACCTTTCTGGTTACTGTAAAAACCCGCGATCATTTCACGACAATCATGTCTTTGTCCCTTGACCATTGCAGTGACTGATAAAAACTCGCCTCTCCGAAATGATGGACTATGCCAGGTGGCGCGACCGACATGCCAGAGGAGCAGAAGTGAAGTAAGACAAAACGGCTGCGACATGAAGATTCCGCAAAGTCGACCGTGAACAAACCGGTAATTATGAACAAAGAGAAGAGTAAAATGCCAAAGCCAGGTACTACGACCACCAAGGACAATGTCATTGCTGGGCAAAGAGGTCAATACGGCGGCGATAACTGCCCGCCATGACCAAAGACACACCTGTCGCTAGGAGCCATGTGAAGTTGGGAAATATTTCTGATGTTAAATTGTTAATGGAATTTAATGGAAAATTAGACGTGACAGGCCAACCGGGAAAATGACTGGCGAGATTATAAGAAATGTGGGTGAAGTGGCAGCGAAAGATGACCGATCAAATGGTTCTATCAAACACGTTGACATCGAGATGTTCAATATGAAGACATGGCCCCAAAGGACCCAATACAACCTGCGCAACAAGGAGAACGAAACAGTCATGGTTAATGTTCTTGGTGTAAGAGTCCCGGTTTTCCAGCCCTCACTAACAAGTCAGGGAGAAAAATTGTTACTGCGTTTCAACGACAGGGGAAAGCAAAGGCTGGAACAGGCATGCCGTGGACGAATGAAAGAGTTGGGATAGTTTTGGAAGGCGTGCGGAAATCGTTTCGCTATTGATGGTAGGTGTGGGTTGTGTAATCAAGTCAATATCCTCAGTGAGTCGAGGATGGGAGACTCGACACTTATCGCGATCGACCTGCTTTACCAGCGGGACGAGTAACCGGGTAATGTCATGCTGGCCGTTACTTGATCAAACTAAACTTCATCTCTCTTGACGTCTATTCAGTCGGGCTGGCCACTTGGCTTGGCAGTCTCGGGCATCACCATCATTTCCATCTTGTGTCGTAGTAGCAAGCCTGTTTGGACGGCGTCAAATAGATACCGGAAAGCCCTCACACATCCTGAACATTTGTCAGATATCATCGGTTAAAGCATCAACACAAGTAGACCTTGTCGCTATGGCATGTAGTCAAATCCAGGCTGGGTTAGCTTAAAGGGTCCACCCCATTCACCTTTGCCAAGACCACAGCATCTGTCCAATCGTGGCTCAACAAACATTAGAGACAACAAAGGGAAGCGGTCACGGTACACCGCCTTACGCTGGCTGGGAAATCATATAACAAAGGCACTACTTTTATTCATCTGCAAGAGCTATTCACAGCCTAGGCATCTCGAATCAAACCAAACAGCCGCTTCCACCAGATACAGATCTCCATCAAGTCCGAACATATCACTCACACGGCTGTGCAGACACTCAAGGGCTTGTCGGATCACCGCTGCTGCCGGTGCTACCGCCACCGCTTCCGCTGGCCCTGGTACGACTCGCCCAGATGTGTCTGACTCGATGAGACTCCATGGGTGGCGACGCATACTCCTCATCACTCGACTGAGTGAAGCCGCTGACGTTACTCAGCATGCTGGAGCTGCGTCCTCTAGATCGGGTCACTCGTGGCTCAAAAGACGACGCAGTCGGTGGAGGATGCCAAAGGGACATGGAAGGGAGTGCAGGAGCAGAAACAGAAGGAAGGACATCGCCGGAGCCCTGCCAGAGGCCAGTCGGGTAATGCGGAGGAGCTGTGGGATCAGGATTCCAGGTGCTCGCCGTGGTCGTGGTGGGTTGAAAAGGAGGACCAAGGTGCGGGTGGCCTGCATCAGCCAGTTCGTACGCCATGCCGTTGGCTGAGTTGATGAACTCGTGGAAGCTCTGCAGCTGCATCTGGGCGTTCCTAATGTGTTCAGCCCGAGCCGCGTTATCAGCACGGACTTGGGCAAGGCGCTCATTGTAGTTCGCTTCGATGCCGGCTACATGCTCCTGCCAGATGTTACGTTCCTGGTTGCGTCGTTCGGCTTCGTCAAGACCACGGTTGTTGGCATCGGTGATGTTGGCAAGCTCATTCTCAACCTTGGCAATGCGCGTGGCGACCTTGTTTCGGCGAGTGTTGAGGTTGGACTTTTCAACCTCCTTGGCCTTGATCTCCTTCTCCAGTCCAACCTTGTGTTCCTTGAACGCCTTCTGAGCTGCATCAAAAACCTTCTTTTCACTGCTGTATTGTCTCTCGACTCTCTTCTTATGCTCGAGGAGGTCAGGCGAGTGGTCAAAGTTCTTAAGCTGATCGGTAATCTCCTTGGTCTCACGCTCGGCTTGCGATTTTCCAAGTTCCTGTTGGCGAATCTTTTGTCTGAATTTTTCGTCATGGTTTCCGGCAGACGCAAGTTGGTTATCCAAAAGCTCATTGTCCTTTCTGAGACTGCTGGCCCGGTTCTTAAACTCCTTACGAAGAGTCTTGAGGCGTGACTTTTCCTCATTGAACTTCAGCTCAACCGCAGCAAGCGAAGTCCTGAGAGTCGTGGCGGGAGAATCCGGTCGAAGAGAACGCTGTCCATTGGCAACCGGAGCGGGGACACCGTCCGCCTCTCGCTGCGTGGCCTGGATAGTCCTGATGCTGGTCGAGAAAAGAACCTTATCCGTCTGGCTGTCTAGAAACTCGCACTCGTACTTGGAAGCAGGTCGGAGTCCGTAGATATCGCCTGTCCAACACACACCCTCTCGTGAATCCTCCGGGGATTCCTCGATAGGAAACATTCGCGTAGGCTGCCAGACAGCGTTGTTAACCCGGACGTAGAAAGGTTTCGAAGTGTCGATATTGGAAGGTCGTGAGTCTTCACCAGAAGACTCGACGGATCGCGGTGCGTCGTCATCGATTTCGGGGAAATGGCTGGTGCTAAAACATACTTCATCGCTTCCGATGTAGGATATCCATATTTGGCTGGGTTGGTTGTTGAACGGAGCGTTTCCAAGGTTGTGAATGTCAGTTGCGTTGGTCCCAGCTGACTCTGAGGCCGCATGAGACAACTCATATTCCTTCACTACAACAATCTTTGTGCTCGCTAGTGCCGCCCATAGTGGTTGCTGTAGGCGAACCTGAGTGCTTTGCTTTCTTCTTTTTTTGCTTGTTGACACAGGAGGCGCCGATTGTAGCCCTGTCTCTGTATCTGGCGTCGCGAATCCTCCCTCGTTGGCCGTGTCACCTACCACGCTGGGTGGTTTCCCGGCCTCGGGATCGTTGGCTCCGACAGAGGCATTGGCCTTTTCGCGCCTCAAATACCATTCTCGAACATATCGTACGATGCCCTGTGTTAAGATGTGAATAGCCAAAACGCTTCTCACCCACCCATATGCACTCCTCTTATCGTACACGCTCGAGGTGGGGTTGAGAGAGCTGTTGAAAACTTGAGGGATCCGCCAATGCTCCGGGATGTGGCGAGCCACGCGACCCCAGTGAGCTTTAGTCCCCCGGAGTAGATGATGGCCAACCACCCACATGAAGCATGTTGTGAGTCCTCTCGAAGTTCCGTCCCTCGTGCTGGTCCCTCCTCCTAGAGTAATGGCAATGACTGGTTTGGCGAAATCAAGAATTGCATCCTGGATTGGACCCCACAGAAAAAGCCATATCAGAAGGAAGAAGAAATCCATACACAAAACAGTGACCAGGGACGGCATAGTAGAATTTCCGTCAAAGATCTCGGCGAGGTTGATATTCATGCCGGAGCTGGTCGTGACGGGAGGGACAAATGTGAGGAACGTGAAGATGGTGTAGATGACCGTGAGCGAGAGTGACGGGACGTGCATGAGGATGATGAGAATCGCGAGCGTATCCTGCATGGGCAGAGTCTTGAGGACGGTGGTGGCAAGATCGAATGGACCCGAGTCGCGGTGGACGTCGGCGTTCTTCATGGCATTGACATCGATCTGACGGTGGCCGGCGTCGACGACACCATTGGCGCCGCCGGAGTTGGACGAGTCGGAGGACATTTCGGATACGGCACCGAGCGAGGAGCGGCGGTGATCGTCGTTGGCGCGAGAATCGTTCGAGGCATCATAAACGCAGTGCTTGAAGGAACCGTTGGTAAGGCCGTTGGCTGGCGTCGACTGCCCTGCAGCGCCGGCGACGCCTTGGTCGGATCGGCGAGCAGAGCTGTCGAGCTGCCCTGAGCCCTTCTTGTCTGAAGATCGCTTGGCCGGGCCTACAAGGCCATTCTCATGACGAGTGTCGCGGTGACTGGCGGCGCCTTGCTGTCGCTTGCCCGAACCTGGAGCGCGAGGCATGCGCAACGACTTTGACCTCTTGCCACAGTCTGACGGACCCAAGCACCTCTTCGGACCAGGGCCGGCAGCCGGGGCAAGCCTTTCGAGATGAAGGGCTTGGAAGGTCGAGGGATTTGCCTAGTTGCAAGTCCAGACTGATTTTGTCGGCCTCCTAGTATGAACCGAGGGGCAGAGAATCTGATATCGAAGTCGAAGTTGGAAGGAAATGTAGGAAAGTCGTTGCGACAATAGAGTTCGGGGTCGACATATGCATTCGAATCGGTGGGCGTCCAGAACGGATCACAGCAAAAACAACGGTCGAGGGACCTGAAGTGAAAACGATAAGGACCAGCAAGGAGGGGGACTACTCGTCGGCTCGAGAAGCGAAAAAACTGGCTAGTATCGGCCGGAGGGCCTCAGGGAGCGAATGTGTCGTTGTACTGTAGTTCTGCCTGGTTTGTTTTACGAGAGGCTACAAACTGTGCGAGGTTGTTGATGTGGATAAGAGTTGAAGTTGGTGGAGGTAGGAGATTTTTGGCTGTCGAGGCCAGGCTCGTGCTTGTGGAAGTAAGAGAAATGGAAAGGAATGGAGCGACCGAATGCAAAAGGATGGACGGGAACGGGAATAGCGAGCGAGGCAGTGGGCGGGGTGCTGGGATGAGTTTTCACACTGTGCCACGGGGGGGCTGCTATAGGGCCATGGTCTACTGAGCCCACTGTAGATTTAGTGGCTGAACAGGTTCAGGGCTCCAGCTGCGCTCAGGACCACATTATCACGAGCCGCGAGGGGTCCATGTCCATCCTCGACCATCCTGGAGGGCGGAATTGAGGGGACCTGGGTCTACCTGAGGTGAGCGCTAAAGGCGTGTCAATAGGTGGGGAAGTACCAGCGTTGCAGGTATCGGTGGGTACCGATTCGTGTCAGTGAGTCGATAATTGGCCCTGGCAAGTTGGGTCAGCGAGAAGCGTGTCAAGATTTGCTGCGCCGCGTTTCCCTCTCCTCGCGAGCGGTTAAAACGTTGGTTTTCTGGTAGACAGAAAGAAGATTCAAGAGATCCTGACAAAGTTTCCGGTGCTTCCTTGATCAAATGCCAACGGATCAGGTACCCAGGAACAAGGTTGGGTCGGATGAGACGAGGCGCTACTCTGCGCTGACTGTGTCCACGATCAACCAATGGACCAGCCCTAATCAACTCATGACACGGGGAGCTCATCTGTTAATGCATCCATTCGTCCATGACATATGATAAGGATGATGTACTGTAGAAGCACTATTGTTCAAATACCGAGGCTGCCTCTCGAATCCCGTAACGGAGTTTTGCCAGGAAAATCAAGTTGGAGGAGGGCTTGGAGTCCTCTCCACAATCAATCGCACCGTATTTGACACTGTGCGAGCCCTGCTTTTGGCAAAGGAAAGAAGTCGCGAAACAATTGGCAGGCACGAGGCGCTCCATCTCCATCCACATCCGTCACAAGACCAGAGCTTTGATTGATTGACAGACGGGACAGACACAAAGTTGACAGTCTCACTCCTTCATAAACAAATCACGTTGATTGGCGCGTCATCGCGTTTTGGTTTATTTCGTGAGGAGATAATTGATAATTATTGCGACTTGGCCTTGTGTCTCAAGATGACCATGAATACCACGACAACGGTCTGACTCTCTCTCCCTTTACCTGCATCCGCGTATCCGGATCTTCTCATAAGATGGCTTCAACCTTTCATAAGACAAACACAACGTGTGCGTGCGTGCGCACGCCATCGCTTGCATCCTCCGTCACGGGCTTGGCCAGGGTTCACCCCGGGACTCCCGGTCTCGTCTCAGCTCCCTCCGCAAAACAGACAACATCCAGCCTCATCAGATGGTATGGTACGGCGTGGTACCTTTCTACTCTCACCTAGATACATACCAGACCTACCTGGCCCTGATGCGAAGCCCTCACCTCGGCAGCCTCCGGTGGCCACATTGCTGGCTCGCCTTGGACGAATCGCCGAGTAGCGCCCCAGATGTTAAGCTTTTGGCGGTCGCCCCTCAGCTCGGCCGGATCAAGGTGAAACTTGGGAAGACGGCCGATACCACCTTTTGGTCATTTTTCCTTCCAAGGGCCTGTGTTTTGCTACTGACGTCGTTTACGCCACGGACTGCCGATTGGGGGAAAGGGCCTGGGTCGATCAAGGGGAAATGGGCCGGCCATGGGCATGGCAGCAAGGGTTATTGAACCATGTTTCCAGGATCATCAATCCCTGGCTCTGGCTACCTACAGTACGGACACGGACGATGAAATCCCTTTGGCTTGAGTCGTGTCGAAACGCCCATGCCATGTAGCGTGGTGGCTGTTTTGTTTTTGAACGAGCAACGCGGGTTGGCCGATGTCGTACCAGGTAAGTTGGCCGTCACACACAACACAGTCTGTGGAGCTGAGAACAGTCTGTGTAACTGAGAGATATCAGATCTCAATTGCTTCAGATCCTTCAACTCTTCTTCGCTTTCGACGGCCTCTGCTCGTTTAGAACCTAGTCTCCGCATCCTTCAATCTCTCGTCCCGCTTTTGACCAACATTATCACGAACGATCCTTGGCTTAACTTGGGCCATCGCCGATTGTGACCAGCATCGCAGGCCTTCTTGTCCAATCCTACGCTGTACTTACTCTTTAGGAACTTTCGCCTGTTGTCTTTTATCCAGAATACTACTCAGTTGCAGCATGTCGCACTCCAAAGACCCCTGCTAGAACGCACAAGTCTCTTCAAGTCCCCACCCCTGGTAAATGATGCCTGCACCACTGGACAGCAATAACACCAGCAAAACCCCCTCATTACTCAGTCACGACCGACAACAGACGCGCCGATCGTCCCGCTATTTTTGCTCCTGCGAATGGAGTATCTCGCCGTGAACCAGATCTGCTGCCACGGCATAAACGGTCAAGGTTGCAAGGCCATGCTCATCCATGCTTATGCCCTCTCCACAGGACGGATGCCATCCACTCATGGCCTGGCATGTGCGCTATGGGCAAGGACAAGCCCTGGAGCCATGTCTGTCGTGTCAGACCGCCGCTTTCACACTTGGCCTTGGTCTTTGTTATTTTCCGAGGACTTTTTCCTTGGCCAAGGGAAGACTATCCCATAATGAGAATGCACGATCGTGCTTCTCGGTAATTTTCCCTCGATTCTCGGTAGATAGATTCAGCTCGCCTTGGATCCATCCTCAACTCACATGCTCGTGTCGGGTCTCGCTTGAACAATACAGGGATGAGGAGGTTCGATACTTGCAAGGAGGACGACGATCATGGTCGCTCTAGCAAATCGCAACACTACGCCCGCATCTTGGCCTTGGCCTTGGGGTCCCTTTGATGCCGCCGGCGCCGGCACTTGTCTTGATTTTCTTTGGTCCGCCTTATCACGCCGTCCCTGCACAACATCCTCCATCACGCATTGCGGCGATGCTAGCAACAAGCCGTGTGCAAGAGCCAGAGCCATCGCCGCGGGGTGGTCATGGTCATGGTCAAATGACGGTGAGGGGTTATCCGGTTGCTGCTGGGTTACCGTGACGAGTCTGCTCTAGGCAGTGATTTGCTTGCTTGCCTCTGGCGGCAGTCTCTGGCAGCAGTGGCCTGACTCTAATGTCGTTTGCCTCGCTGATCATCTCGAGACTTCTCCACGGTCAAGAGTTCAGTCCCGGAGCCGAACCCTGAAGGCCCCCAGCGGCAGTCGAAGCGACCAAGCATGACCAGCTCCCTGGTCTGGACCCTTTTCGAGGGCGGGGATCGCTGTAGCCTCTGGCCGCGCGCGGGATGCGCCGTGCTGCATGAAGGGCGCCACTCCAAGCTGGCGTTTTTAGCTGGGGAGGCTCTGGTGTCTGTCAGAGACATCCATGGCTTGTCAGGTTGTCTCTGCAGAAGCGCCCGGTTACGATCCCGATGCGTGGTTTTCTCTGGGGAGCTGACGTCTGATGCTTCCAAATATGGGACTTGATTGACATGCAACGCGAATCCGCCCAAGATCTTCCTGCGTTATCACGTTGAAGTGTCTCTTGACTTACTTCCTTAATAGGTAAACCGGAGGCTGCTTGAAACATCCCGTCCCATCCTACGGCCTCGAAACAACCACAACACCATGACGATTGGATCGCAACACTTGGGGATACCCAGCATCATGCTATTTTCGTGGGATGCTCCCTTCAAGTGCCTCCCACCCTTTTCTCCTGCACACGACGCATCTCTTTGCTGCGCGTGACGACCTTCCGGCACCAATCAACCCCGACCACGCTGATGGGAGCAAGACGGTGTGTGTTGGTACGGTTGCCGCGCGCCCGTTACACGATAACTTGGGTGCTGCGAAGCGTTTAGCCACACCGTTTTGTGCTTGCTTTTTTCCCCTTTTCCGCAGCCGTTTTATCTTCGCGGGTTTTCCGGGTGTCGCGTGCTTGCGAGACAAGGGGGTTATCTGTGGATGAATGAAATCCCGGACATGGGGTATTCAAGGTGAGCAGGGCTTGTGAAGGTGAGCACGGTGAGTAAGGGGATCTTATGGAGCTTTGAACCAACTGACATCTCTATATGACCCCATTCCTTTGATGCGACCTTGTCTGTTGACTTGCTTGCTCTATCAAGCTGTAGATGTATGCTGACATATATGATGTGATGATACAATATCTCTTCCAAACTCAACACTCATGCCTCTTCAACTCTTCGTGGCAGTCTCAGCACTATTCTGCTCCGGTTGAGCTTCACTCTCTTCTGACTTTTGAGATTGAGACTCGGCTTCTTCCTTCTCCACTTGAGCATTAGCCTCTGCTTCTATCTTGGCCATGTCCTCTTCCTTCTCCTTGTTCTTGGCCTCTACCCTCGCCCTCGCTTTGGCTTGAGCATTCTCCGAGAAGATTTTATACCAGACCTCACGCTCCAGGTCGTAAAAGCCACCCATCGTCTCCCGGAGCAGTTCAACATCGGGGGCATGATCGCTCGGGGCGAGGTCGAACAACTCTTGCAACCTCGAACCCCACTTCCCCACGTCGTGTAGATGATTTAGCTTGTTGATTGGCACAAGGTTGAGGTTTATCGTTCCGACGTGTTTCCTCATGCCAACGGTGAAGAGGTGTACTCGCATTGAGAACTTGTTTCCTCCTCCTACGAGGACGAATGCGTCGACGGGGAGACGTCGGGGTCCGTTTACTGTGTGCTGTGTGCTTGTTGGCCTGGCGTTCACTCCAAAAGAAGGGGGGGGGACTGGAGTGACTTACATGTATGACACCTCCGCGATTCGCAGAGTTGAAGGTTATGTTCACGTCTGCTTCTGTGAAACCAAAGGACCCCCTCAATGACTCGACCTCCTCTGCCTTTTCCAAGACATGGCTTGCCCATCGCCGCGCCGCCTTGAGACCGAGGTCTAGCAACCCTTCAACCTTGATGTATCCACGCTGTGAAGAGGAAAAGAAAAACAAGTCAGCAATTGAACCAGCACGACAGAGCAAAGGTAATTGGAGCTTCAACAACAAACCTTGGGCCTGTAAAAAGGGTCGACATGCCACTCCTCCGTCTGCAACCGGTACACAGCAAACTTGTCAAACTCCTCCTCGCCCTGATGCCTCGGGGCAGTGCTGAGCCGAAGAGCCGGCTTGACAGCCTCGTTCAGCAGATCACCAATCTTGTTGACCTGCTTCGTGCTGATACCCGAGTACACCAGGACGCCCATATCCTGGTACATGGTACGCAGACTCTTCCTCCTCTCATTATCGTTCGGGTCCTTGGGGATGCCGCCCCGCCGGACCTGCAAACCAGGGTGGATACGATGAAGGTTCGGAAAGTGTCTCGTGGCGGGTGTCGAGCGCTGAACGAATATTCTTGGTGGTTTCGGAACCATGGTGAACGGGTCAATTGGGGGTGTGTCGTTGAGTGTTGATTTAATGACGGGACGTTGCTTTGGAAAGGTTGCGTTTTTGTGGCTGAAGCTGTAGCGGGGTGTTGGAATAACGTGAGTGTTAGCCTTGCATGGGTGGAGGCTGATGTGGCGATGCGGGGGTTGTTGAGCCACAAACCTGGGGGGAAACATGTTGACTCGGCATCATACATTCGGCTTCATACCTTGGTACTAGTGCCATTGAAACTGTTGTACGTTGGATCATGCAGAGGCAAGATGGCGAGTCTTAACCCCGAGCTACGACGGCAGGTAATTGCCATCTACAAAGGTTTGAACCTCATCCTCGGGTCTCTATCGAGAGGGGAATACAGACTGGCGTATACTCACACCTCGGTAGAGCTGCTATATCTTGGCCGAGAATACCCTCTCGGCTTCGACTACTTTCGTCCCCGTCTGCACAAGGCTTTCATCTCCAAGGCTGCTGAGCGCGATGAGGACAAGATCCGGCAGGGTATTGCGCAGGCTGAATATGTCAAGAAGGGCGAGTTCACTCATCTAGGCTCGTGGATCACATGTACTAACTCGCTGCAGAGATCGAGACATTGTAAGTGAGGCTGCTTCTTTGCTGTTGAATGTCCCATGTCCATGAACCGTTCTACTCCACATTCACCACCAACAACTATCGTCTCACGGGGACATGATTTCAGTCATCAGGACGTTATCTCAAGCATCAATTCCCATCCGTCTATTCAGAAAACACTACCAAGGTTCATATCATTTTCCCACCCATCCGTCCAAACCACTTCATCAAAAAGCCTCCATCATGGAGAAAAGAAGTTGCAAAGCCGTAAAAACAACATCAGTTATATACGGCATCAGCAGCGTCTCAGTAAAAGAAAATATCCAAGAAAGTTTCATTTGTCCCGAGGGCATAAACCATGTCCAGAATAAAAGAAAAAAAAAATAACACATATTTCCCATCATTCTTTCAATCCTTCGTCACACACACACACACACCCGCCCCCCCTTGCCAAAATTCCAAGCCTGGTCCTTGCTATTTTTGCTAATCATCTGGGTATAGGTACTATTTAAAAAGGTATCGCACTTTGAGAAAACGGTATGATGCCGACGCATAAAGGGGGGTATGTAGAAGATGCTGGTATCGAAAGAGGTGCGAGGAAGTTGAGAGAGGGAGAGATGGAGGGTGACGAAGCAGTCGAGGGAGTAGCCAAGCCGTATCGGGATATAAGACATGTGCCCCCACGTTGTGAACGCGGGAACATTCCAGGCCTGGCCGTTAGATAGAAACTATTGCCAGATCGTCTGTCGTCACCCACGTGGGTGGTGACTTTCTTTGCTTTTGCGTGATGTGATGCCCCCGTGACTTAACCACCGGGAAACCTCTTCTTCGCTGTCCACGCTCCCACCTCCAAGCATTCTCCCCAACTTGTCCCACTCTCGCTCATAAGGTCTGCCATCATCTTACTGAGCCAGATATCCCACTCATCCTGGCTCTTGCCGCTTGCTTCTCGGAGAATCGGTTCCAGTGCCTGCACCAGCTGCGCAACCGTCAGGAGAGCAGTCTTGCGTAGTGCCGCTTGTCCTGCCGTCAGGGTCTTCTTTTCGACCTTCTGGTGAGGCGTTGACTTGGCCTTCATCTCCACGTACGATTTACCATCCTTGGTTACAACACCGCCGACGCCCTCTCGCTCCCATCGGACTTCGCTCAGGGGAATAGCCAACCGCTTCGATCGAATCTCGGTCAAAATCTCGGCTTCCTGCATAAGGTAGGCCTTGATCAGAGAACAAGGCACAGGCGAAAGTTGTCGAGCTTCGAGGGCACGCGATAGCCAGGTATTGTACTCGACTAGGAATGCGTTGAGTGGTGCTGAGAGTGGTGTCTTTGGTGTCATTAGATAGGCGCCGAGGTCCAGCGCAGCCTCGTGTTCCTCTGCTTCGTTGGAGCCGGGTACGGCGCTGGGGACGTGTGGTCGAAGCATACGGAATGTCGGGTCACTGTCCCAGATCTCAATCACACCGCCTGGCTTCAGCATGCGTAGGTACTCCTCGATGAAGAGCTGGTAGACATGACTGGGGACCATCATGCACGAGTCTTTGACCATGATGAGGTCGAATTCTTCCTCTGCAAAAGGCCAGGGAAACTGACGGAGATCGTGCTGGACGAACCGCCAATTCATGTCCTTGTCAGGCTTGCAAAGCTCGGCTGGTGACCCAGCACTCCCAGGGGCCAGGGGCGCGATATCGACACCGGTGAACGAGATGCCGCTGTGGCCTCGCTCCTTAAAGTACCGATGGCACATCATACTCCAGAATCCAGTACCACATCCCAGCTCCAACACGCGCTGTGGGGGATTCACCCTCAGTGACGGGGTAACCACGGGCGCGCCATAAACTTGTATCAAGAGCAACGTTCGAAGGGACTGTCGATGGAGCTCGGTCAAGTCGGCGGGGAGAGGATAGGCTGCCCCAGGGTCGTTAAAGTAAGTGCGTCCATTGCGGACGACAAAGGGTTTCGTGGCGGGGTTCTCGGTCGAGTTGGTATGGTCGGTTGAAGTCATGGTGTGCGTTGATAATATCGTGGCACCGCTGGCCGAGGATACAGACTCGGTTCGGGGAAAAGAAAGGTTTAGCTGCTTAGTGACGCCCGACATGGGCTTGTTACTGGCTTCCAGCTCGGAATACATGGCGACATTTTTCAGATCAACAGAGGCTGAAGACGGTGTCTCGGGGTGACGATGTCGAGTCTGGCGGTCGAGCTGGCGGTTCTTTTCGGCAGTCACCAGAGGTCGGTTGAAGAAGATGGATGACCCTGTACTACCAGTCCCGAGGCTCAGGAGAGATTTGTTGGAAGAGCTCACAGTCGACGTAGCAGACACGCGCGAGTCAGATGACACCACCTTTGACTGAGGACGAGAGTGATGTGTGTCGTCTTCCCCCACGGCGGGGCTGCTGGAATGCAGCAGGGACGACTCGTGCGACGAGCGGCTACCCTGGCTGCCGCTGGACGTCCTCGTGTGTCGAAACGGACGTCGACTGCGGTTGGGGTCTTGTGAGGCCGAATTGGATCGTGGGGGAGTTTCGGGGCGCTGCCACTCCTTTTCACCCTGCGTCCGTCGACTGAAGGTGGGTAAAGGGGCGGCAGAGGCGTAGATAAATCCGCTCCATTCCGACATTGTCACGGTCCTGGGCTATCCTCTTTGGCGCAAGCTGGCCGATGGATGGGGGGTTAGGCCCAGGGCTACCTCCGTGTGCGGTACCCAAGCAAACAGGGGTGGCTGAGGCGTTCCACCGCCGCTAAAGAAAGACGCTGGAACCGCGGCACCCAATTGCTGCTGACCTGTTAGAGCCTGCGAGCGTCCTGTGCCTGGCCGTATCCACCGCCTTTGGCCGAATTTTGGTGCTTCTAGAACCCTTCTCCCACCGCGGAACTGGGTTGTGAAGCCCGGACCTGGCCCGGATTGCCTCCCGGAAGGAATCCCCTACTAGGGCGCTGACCGTGCAGAGCAGGGGAAACGACACCGCACTGCACTGGTCGGTCTGGCTTTGGCTGATCCAAGATGAGCCCCCTGCCTTGCTTTGCTTTGGCCCTTTTGTCGATGCTCAGCAGCAGCTGATCTGATGTCGTGCCGTGCGTGCACTACCCGTTCTTGGGTCTTGTCTTGGGAGGACGGACCGTTGACCAGACGGAGACGGACGGCGTCAGGAGATGATTTCGGAAACGGTGCCTCTTTTCCGTTTGGACTTGGGACTGCTTGGACCGCTAGGACTGCTGGGACCGGCTTCGAAACAGATCCTTCCGTCAAACGGGTCCCGAATGGTAATGTCGTATCGTCACGGGTCTGCCGATAGAGATGATCAGTGTAAAACCAACCACCAGAGGCGACAACTGAAACGTGAATTTCGGGCAGAAGGCCTGCCAAATGTGATGTATCGGAAGCGCTCGCAACCGTAGATCCTCCTATCCGTTGGCACCTGTTTGCTCGTCGAGTTGCGCGCGCCCGAGTGGTTGACTTCCTGGTAGAGGCCCGCTGGCGTGGCTGTCATCTTTCACGCCCTTGATGATTGTGTCTCTTGGACGCCGTCAGGCTGTTTGGACAAGGCGTTGACGTTGTTGTCGCCTCCGACTCTATGGTGAGATCAGCCCGATCTAGCAGTTTGCGATGATGGCGTCGCTTCTCGGGCAGTTCGGTCCCGTGATGCTTGGCCCTGTTAAGTTGAGCAAGTCGGCGACCAGCGCCTCCCGTGTCAATGTCAGACGGATACCGTACAGTAAACCCTCTCGCCTGAAGGGGTTCTGGCGTCGACGCCTCAAACAGAACAACAGAATGAGTCGCTGTCGCGGGTGATAAAGTTTGACGCGGTTTGCACACGGCGGAGCGGATGGCAAGCCAACTGTAGAGTTTCAGGTCGCGGCAGAGGGCGGCGGCAGCAGTCACATTCTATATACGGAACCCGACAAGACGAGAAGGGACGCACGCAGCAGTAGCAGCATCCTCCCCTCCCCCTCCTCTCCTCACCTGCTCCTCTCGGGGCGATGCTTTTTCCCAGTACGAACGGACAATTCGGCTGTCATTAGCCCTGTAGAGCAAGAATCCCATTCGACTGCGGAGTGTGTCTGGGTTCTGGGGTGTGGAGCGGCGGCCGTCCGTTGGCTCTCCCCCGCACATGAGAGGTCCTTTTCCCGCCCGTCATCCGGGTCGCTGATGTGCTATTGACGCGTATCGAATAATCAACCTCAGCCTGGCGCCAGGGCGTCCCGAGGCCTGTTTGGTTGGCCGGATGGGTGGTCGTGGCTGATGAAGCCCGTCATCAGCATCTTCTTTTCATGGCGGTTGAAATATCCATGCCCAAAGGATCCATCCTGCAACTCCAACTGCAACCGGCGCAATCTGCAACGGACATGGTGATGCGACTTTGGCATTGTTGCTGGGATCAGCCTTGTCTGTGTGTCCCAGTGACCTGCACGATGGGTGATCGGATGCATCTCTTCTCTATGGCGGGTCGCCTCAATGATTGCTAGCCGAGACACCGAGGCTTCGATTTGCAAACGTGCTTCGAGTCTCAAACAGCCTCTTCCCACAGACCGTTTTCAGGAGAACTCGAGTTGTTTGAAAGACAAGGACGGAACGGTTCACATAGGCTCACGGTCCTCGTACCACTGGTTGCACCACTTTTCCTGGGAGAACGGTGCTATTTTCGGCAGATTAGAGATGTCACACCTAGTCAGGTTTGTTGTTGCCTAAGAGGCCCAGCAATCCGGACTCGTGCATGCTTGGGACGTCAGTGATGGAACTCTTCATTCCGGAGTTTTGCGATCAGGCCCATGCTTCTTTTCGCGATGTTTTGGCGAGTTCAATTGCTCGGAAGTACCGTCGGGAAGACCGTGATTGCTTGGTGAATGGCATTGACCGAGCATCGAATGCAGTCGCTAGTTGGAGAAGCCTGACTCGGGCAATGCTTGGCCTAGCTTGCGACCCCAGGCCTCATTCGAAGAAGGCCCCGAAAATGGGTGCGGCTTGTCCTAGTGGATCAAATCTCGTCGGCAAAACGCCAATAAACAAGCTTGATCGAAACGCTTCCGCCGGGAGCTGAAGGCGCCATCGCTTTCGTTGAGGAGTTGAACTCATTGCGTCAGAGCTGTGGTTTGCAGTATCCCATTTTCTATCCGACGGCCTTCTTGCAGCGCTGGGCTAGCTCTAGGAGGTTTCGAACACATGTTTCCATACCGTGTTCATGGAATGCTGTAGAAGTGATGGGGCCTGTGCGCTGTTTCTGTCCCTGTCGATGCCATCGAGATAGACGCTTGAGATGCTGCGAGAATCCTAGTCAGTCCCGCACCCGCAATGCTTGTACAGAGTTGGTTGTTGTTGCTGCAGGCTGGGCAGGAGAGTTGTGTGAATTCGACAAAATGCAAACTCAGATCACGATGTGTAACTATCTCCTGAATGCGAATAAAAAGTCGAAAACTTGCGATTCTCCAAGGTGAAGCAATTTCTATTCATGTTTCTGTGTTTTCTGTCAATGCTACGCGAATTGTGGTTGTTGTTGCCCTACTGAGCTCGCCCTTCAAGGCTCAATAAGGCTGCACGTGATCTCTCAGCCGCACGAGCCATCGAGATGCGGAGCAGTTGCACGTGATTCCATATCGCTCGCTCCGGCACTCGTCCGTCGTCGCAGTGCCACCAGCATCACAGTCACGACCCGAATGCTCTCTTGATATCGCCCACTACTCTTCTGTCCAAGTATCAGTTGACCTTTCAGTGAATATTTCGCATTGCTGCGTTCGCTCTTTTCTGTGTGTGGTCCCTGCATGAGCTGAGGACACCTCCACGTGTCGCAAAAGCTTGGATCCCCTCCCATGATGACCTTTGCCTCAAGCTTTGACTGACATGTCTTTGTAGCTGCATTTCTTGACTCTCGCATACTCCTTGCGATCCTCCTCTTGCCTCCGAAAGCACTGTCGCTCCAACGTCTGTGGCTCATTCTAAGCTGCCGGATAAACACCAAAACACCCCAGCCTTCCCCGGAAACCGCTGCGACACGACCTTTCGATGAGCTCTTGACCTGCGACGAATCGACATTCGAGCCGAATCTCTTCACCACGAAACTGCACACGCAGAGAGGCTGACCCGACGGGCCCATGCGCAAACGCGAGCTACTATTCCCATCTCTCCTTTTGAATCTTGGGTGAGGTTGACGTCGAGTCACTCCACACTTCTCGAGTCCCCCGCGCCACTACGACCGCGAATCGCACCAACCCAACCATCGCGCTCACTCGACGGCCGATGAGCTGGTCCAGTCGCTTGATACACCCCCCACCATCGATAAAGACTGCCGAAAAGCGCTACCTGCTGCCGTGCTGCTCGCCGGCGCAGTTACCAAAACCACCCCCCAATCTATAACCCACCATCAGACTGAAATACCCCTGCCGGGATGTTTACCCAACACTCCGGGCAAGGTCAACATGCCCGGATCAATGGTGCCGGGCGAGGCATGCCCAACCTACTGTACAACTTCCAACACTCTCAACATCAACACCCTTCTCAAACTCAGCATCACCAGGGGCTTCAGCATGACCATGGCATGCCCAACGCCAATGGATTGAGCCACCACTCGAGCTTCGCCTCTGGCGTTCTCTCAAACTCGAGTCCTTTCAATGCAAGCGCTCTCCAGAATGGTCATTCGGCGACAACACGAGGACAAGCACCCCCGAACGAGATGTGGCAGGAGCAATTGAGGATGCACAAGGAGGCTGAGCGAGCGCATGCTGCCATGACCGATCAACAACAACCGCACTACTATGCTAGGCTCAAGGCGTCGGAAAACAGAGGCATTGGCGGCCCTCCGCCCACCACCATACGCGCCCAGGCGGATAGCGAGAACGATAGTGTTGATCGACGGCGTCCTGCGCCCGTGGAGAAGGAGACCCGACGCCAAGATTGGCATAATATGGACATGAGCGGTCAGGGTCTGCGAAACTTGGCACCAGAGCTGTTCAGGTACCAGTTCCTGAACGAGCTATACATCGCTTCAAACAAGCTCACTCGACTTCCCAACGCAATTGGAGAGCTACGCCAGTTACGCCATCTTGATGCCTCCTTCAACCAGATTTCAGAGATCCCCCCTGAGGTCGGAATGTGCACCTATCTGAAGCAACTGCTGCTATTCAACAACAATATCCAGACATTGCCTTTCGAACTTGGATCACTCCACCTTCTCGAGATGCTAGGCATCGAAGGAAACCCCCTGGAGCATGACGTGAAGCAGGAGATAATGGAAAAGGGAACAAAGAGCCTGATCAATGCACTGAGAGAAGGCGCCCCGAGTAAGTTGATACGTATCTTGACAATAGAGTTTATACTGAACACAACCAGTTCCCCTGGCTCCTGCACACCGCAAGCCCATCGTCATTCAGGAAGATGTGTCACCCAACTTGGAAAAGATCAAGGTTTTCTCATGGAACATTCTCTGCGACAAGTACGCGACTCCCCAGACATACGGATACACCCCCACGGGTGCTCTCAACTGGGAGTATCGCAAGGACTGTATCTTGGAGGAGCTTCGGATCCGCGATGCCGACTTTCTTGCTCTTCAGGAGGTCTCTACGGATGCATTCAAGGAGGACCTCAGCCCCGACCTGGCGCAAATGGACTACAAGGGTGTTCACTGGCCCAAGTCCCGAGCAAAGACCATGTCGGAGAAGGACGCACAGTCAGTGGATGGATGTGCCGTTTTTTACAAGCAGAGCAAGTTTATCCTGCTGGATAAGCAGTTGATCGAGTTTGCTACTATTGCTATCAACCGACCCGACATGAAGAACCAGCACGATGTCTTCAACCGTGTGATGCCCAAGGACAACATTGCCGTCATCTGCTTCTTTGAGTCACGACTGACAGGAGCCCGCATCATCTTGGTCAACGTTCATCTCACCTGGGACTCTGCTTTGGCTGATGTCAAGGTTATCCAGACGGGTATCTTGATGGAACACGTTACAAAGCTCGCCGAGAAGTATGCTAGGTGGCCAGCGGTGAAGGACAAGAAGATGATTGTCCTGCCAACGTCGGACGATGAGGTCCCCATACCCCAAATTGAACCAGGCCCCAGCCAAGAGTACCGGACCAATACAGAGATCCCTCTTTTGGTTTGTGGTGATTTCAACTCGACTGAAGACTCTTCGGTATACGAGTTGATGTCCATGGGCCGAGTACCCCCGGATCATCTCGAGTTGAGCAACTTCCAGTACGGTAGCTTCACACGAGATGGTATCGAGCACCCTTTCAGCCTCCGAGACGCCTACGCCCACACAAAGCACACGGCCGATGAGATGCCATTCACCAACTACACGCCAGGCTTTGCTGACGTGATTGACTATATCTGGTATTCGACCAACACGCTCGAGGTGGTGGACCTCCTCGGACCCCCTGAGCCCGAATATCTTAAGCGAGTTCCAGCGTTCCCCAACTGGCACTTCCCGGCGGATCACATCCAGATCATGTCCGAGTTTGTGATCAAGGGGCGCAAGGAGAAGAAGCACCTGCCAGACCGAGAACCCGATTTTGGAGGCGGCTCCAGCGGACCACGCGGCTAGTAGCCTTGACCGGTGGTGGTAGTGGCCCAAAAAGCTCGCCAGGGCCAAAAATTGCTCGGACTGATCTCATTCCAGGACAGCAAGTTTGATGCCCATAACATCTGGATGTAGTGTTTTTGGTTTTGCGAAACAACACACGGAGTTTTAAGGATCTTGCAACGGTTCTTGGGGTCGGTGGACGGGAACGGGTTATTGATGCATGGCGATGTATCCCGATGGAAATGTATATGCAGCGGAGATAGAGGAAGCGGTTTGGGGGAAGCGAGTTGGGAGGAACTGTAGGAATTGATTCATCATGCTCTTTTGCGACTTCAACTGGATTTTCTCCTTATATGATTACTGTGATTGATTTGATGTGAGGGCCTTGGTTTGCAGGTGTCTAGGGGGGTTTACCAATGCGTTTGGCTAGGTAGCAGCTCTTCGTGTTAGCATCGCAGTCCGCGGGCCCCCGTATAGGGAGAAGTCTCTGGCGAGTCCCATCGTGGTTCTTGGAGCAGGCAGGTGGTCTAGTGCCCCTGTAGGTATATTGCTAGTCCACATCATGCTTGCGCCCGCTTATACCTGAAGTGATGTGAGTTTTCCTCGTAGCTCGTGAAACCATCACCAACGCTAACGACATGAAGTCACCTGCCTCACCCCCCTAACCCCCATTTCAAGGTTTGAGCATAAGTTTTGAAGAGACTTTTGTCCCTCGGTACTCCGTCCCTGAGCTCAAGGTCGTTAATGTTTGACTTCCCGACCGAAGAGGCGGAGATGCTGTCGTAGACGTATTGGTGATGGAATCGGGGTGCTTCCCCTTACTGCTTCATGGAAGTGGAGGGAGTAGTCATGGGCTTCACGATGCTCAATAAAAGGACCAGACTGATTGAAGAGACGGTACTTTATCTCTGCTGGGCGATTTCTATCCTCCAACTTGTGGTCATTGAGCCTGTTGCCCCCTTTTCGTAGAATAATCCCATCGCTGGGGTCATTTCAGGGCTTAGGGGAGTCGTCGAGGCTAGGTGTTGCGGCTCTATGAGAGATTCCTGTGAATTTACACTCTCGTAGGGCATCTTGGGGGTTAATAGTCGTCTTCCAGGCTACGTATATTATCATGGATGTG
Organism: Fusarium euwallaceae; assembly: GCA_002168265.2. Classification (NCBI taxonomy): domain Eukaryota; kingdom Fungi; phylum Ascomycota; class Sordariomycetes; order Hypocreales; family Nectriaceae; genus Fusarium; species Fusarium euwallaceae. The sequence goes on from NHTE02000038.1 coordinate 257,001, forward strand.
TCGATGGCTGGATGGTATCTGTGAAGTGCATCTGCTCGAGCGCGATGCCAACACCATCGGCGGGCCGAATAACGATACCTTAGCTCCTCATCTGCTTTAATCGCTCCAGAGTACCAGCCTCGGTCCCTTTTGTTCAACTGACCCAAGGGCATTGCGAGATCTTCCTCTATGGGGTCGCTTCCAAGAACCCAAAGTCACCTAGAATCTGCCAACATTGGAGATGTGTCCAATGTAGTCTTTCCGGGAGTTTCAACTTAGCCTTCGTGATAAAAGATACTTTCATAAACATCCAGCAGTTGTATATGCTTATTAGAGACGTGAGGCTCATTTCAAGAGGCAAAAAGTTTCCCATCGCAGACCCCCTGACGCACTTCCAAAGCATCATCGGTCCTGCCACTGCGCTGCCACTCGTGCCCATCCACGCAGCACCTCATCCATAGATAAGTCTCGCAGTGCCAGGCCAACGGTTCCTGCCACTGTTCGCTTCGTTTGGCGTCATCGTCCACGTGCATGAACAGACCTGAACGCCGATTCAGACTCACCCCTCCCTCAGTTTCTTCATGCCAACAATAGGCGTTTGCGGTTTATCTACCGCTTTTGACACTTATTCAAACGCTCGTAGGTCTACCCGTTTGCCGCGTCGCTCAAAAAAACAGAGTTCACCCTCACGCTTCTTCTTCCTTTTCTCACAAACCATCATCGCAGCAAGCTTCGTTTTCGCACAACAGCGAACGCTGCAGTTGGCTTTTCTATTCTATTTCACCCACGCTTCTACAGTTTCTCAATCAAGTCTATTCCTTCATCGCAGAATCCGACAAGCGTTTGTAATTCGTCAGGTACAAATACCCCGTGCTCCCTCATGCAGCTTCTGTTCTCTTCTGTTCATCACTTCTGACATCAAAGCAGACAATCCGCATTCAGCTGCCGACGCAGAGGATCTTTGGTGTCACGCCTTGATCTCCTGCGGGACGAACCTTCCCTCTTCTTGAGCTGCGCAAGATCAACCATCCTGTTCTTCTCGCTTCTGCACATCAACCTCTTTCTCCCGTTTCTCTTTCTTCTAAGCACATCTTTTTTTTCTTTGAGACATCGTTTATTCATCACGAAGAAAGCTTCGGACGAAAATTCCTCTTCTTTTCATCCCGCGCGTCAGGTTCTTTGAGACATACAAGGCGCCTCTACTCGTGCTCTATCGATCGCTCACCTTCTTTCGTTCCCGTCGTCTCGAGAAGCGGCTGGATTTTTTCCATCGTTGTTACAGCCCGATACTACTTGGTAAATATTTATTTCCTTGCGATACTTGAACCTTAATACTGACCGTCAAGCCCACAAGTACACGAGACATTTACAAAATATTTCGAGCCGACGAGGCATTGAGTCCCGCAAGTACCTGCTCTTCGCGTTTTCCACCACAGGACAGCACGCAACGAAGATGGCATCGTCCGCAACTTCCATCTCTCCTCCAGCAATCGATGAAACTATCCCTAATCTCATTGACGAGATTCAGGCGAGGAGCCCCCGGTCCGCATTGATAGCTGAGAAGGTTGAACGGGCGAAGGCCGACTGGGATGTCGGTAATTACCAAACGCTTATCCAGACTCTAGAAGAGTATGTACCGCTCGACCTCATGGACTTAGCCATGAGCACGTTCAACCTGGTTCGGATACCGTTCCAGACGCAACGTCCTGTGGAAGACAGATTTGCTGGATGTACGTTGCGAGGTCGAATTGAGCTGACGAGCGCTTGGACAATCGCTTTGTATTTTACGGATACTCTCGGAGACTGGGGGAAGTTCCGCGAGTTTCTCGAACTCGCGGATAAGATTAGGCAACTTGCCACTGCCTACTGCTGTGTCCCCAATCCTCAATCATTCTGGCAACGCCTGGATCATATCTGGGAAGAGAACCCACCACTCTCGGTTCCCCAAGAAGACGCACATTTGCTTCCATCTCCCAGACGAAGTGTGGCCGGAATCGTCAGACGAGTTTTGATGAGGAATCTTGAGAGGAACCCTCCTGGACAGCCACCTACTGATCTAGAGGGTGAACCCATCAACGCAGAACTCTTTCACAACGCCCTAAGAATGAATTGGGAAGAGGAGCGTGCACAGAGATCCTCCCACCTCGCCAGCCTTCACCGCCGTGGGGCCATCAACCTTTCCGAGTGCAGGTCAATTATTCTCGAATGGCAAAATTACTGGCAGCCGATTAACGAGTTCCATTGGGCCGTGCTGAGGGTTCGGGGTATCTCAATTTGCGGCAGACTGAACCTCGACGAGGTGCAAGAGGGCCGACTCCTTGGTGAATTGGACTGGATGAGCAACTATGAACTTGGTGTACAGGGTTACGCTCTCTGCCTTCCCCAGGAGGGCGAAGATTACTACGACCGGCAGTTCCTGGTGCAGATAACTCGCAGTCGGCGGCAAGTGACGACCTTTTTCAGCCAGGTAGATGGAGATGACGCCAACTTTGCGGATGGCTGGTTTCAGCGCTTCCCCGCTGCGCTTCCGCCTCTCCAAGGTTGAGAAGCCAGTTGTTGAGATGTACGGGTGACATCAAAGGAGACCTACCGAGCGACGACCAACCGGTATTCATGTAACAACATTGAGAGTCAAGGGCAGGGTTGACAGCGGGATGTACGAGTTTTGTGTTCATTCTCATTTTCTCATTTTCTCTTTATGTTTATGTTTCTTTTGCTCACTCTACTTTTCTGTTCTTGCTCCTTCTGCTTCCTTTCTTTGCTTTATGTACTTTAGTTTCCTTGTTTTCTTGTTTGTTTTGTCTTGTATGACCATTGTACGGAGTTGTAGGTGTACGGTTAGAGACACTGAGGGGAAAGGAATTGCATTGTGTTTTTGACTGAATCAGCTATCTTGACGTGACAGGCGAAGCACTTTTGGCCAGCTGAAGGTGTATCTAGCGGTAGGAGACTCATTCAGTTCGTCGCTTCTTTGTCATTTGCCGCCTCATCACACTCATACGTCAAAGCCGCTACCATGAACATATGTGAAGGACACCACTGACATAAGAACAGGCTCTCAATTCATGTACCATTTCTATGCGATTGCCCATCACTCTACAACAAAGAGGAGAAGAGTCTACCATCAAAAATTCCCAACGCCAACACCACACGCACACTCAGTGGAGAAGAATATCGTACCCATCCTTGGTAATCCTAACCTCCTCCTGTCCAAACCCATACTTGCGCCGAATCAACTCAAAGATGATCAACCCAGCACTAGTACTCGGAACCTGTCGAATAGCATTCCACCAGAACCCGCGGTATAGCCACTTTGTTAAAGTCAACCCTTCACTCCTCGCCTCGGCTGTGCAGACAGCGAGAGACTCTTGGTAGGCGTGGTAGTAGGCTCTGAGCATCTTCCAGCGACGTCGGGGTTTGTCCGGGTTTGCTACCGCTGAGGCGCGAAGCTTGGCGGCTTTTGCGTCGAGGTCTTCAAGATGGTCCCAGTGTTTGACTTGGAAGTGTGTTAGGGGGTGAAGGAGGACTTGTTGGGAGAAGGAAGCGCTGATGCCAGCCATGAGGAGAAACATTGGTTCGATGGTATAGTGAGGTCGAATAAGTGTTATGCCCTCGTCTCGATGTTGATGAGTAGGTCGCTTCATGGCTAGAACGTCGACAATGTCCTCTGCGAGACCGCCGTAGTACCATGTTACGAAGCGATAATATCCTTGCGCTTTGACGTACTCGAATATGCTGAAGAAGATGGCGCTACCGAGACTGTCTTTTGCCAGAGAAAGTCCCCATCCGGCAAAGATGCCCCTCAAGCCAATCTCTCGAAGCTTTTCAGAGCCAAAGGTCCACATGCTTCGAGGCTTGCCGCTGCCGTCGTTGGGCATCATATCACGGTGGTCGTATCGGGCCTGGAGAGCATCCAACGGGGCTGCGACAACGCTCTGTAAACCACCTGCCAGTAAACCTGCTGTGAAGGTATGTACTGGTTGCGGCGGTGGGTACACCCTCTTTCTCGCTTGGCCGCTCTCCTCGTGTAGTCGACCCAGGATTTGCAGGTAACTCGTGTATAACACAGCCCCAACACCAACATTCGCAATAAGAGGCGGTAAAATTTGATGAGGAATAATCCCCCATCCCTGTTGACTAATAGCCGAAGTCAAAACGCCCGGCGTGGTACTCCTCAAAAGCAACCAACTCCTCTTCAAAAAAACAGTAAGCGGCGAAGCACTAGCATCGCTCATAACAGCCTTCATAAGCAACTGCGTCCTAGCATGATGAATAGTCCTCGCATAAGCGAGGTAATCAACCCTCGTGCGGAAGAATGCCTTTGCGGGTGCACGAAAGTAGAAGGCGACGACTTGGGCGCTCAGGGCTCGCACGCCGGCTGCTGAGGCGGCTGTGGCGGCGTTGCTGCGGGGGTCCCGGTCGGGCAGGGCTTCTGGGGGTAGGTAGGGGAGGACGCCGGTTCGGGAGTCCGGGACGTCATGGCGGCGGCCGATGTTCATGGCGTTGAGCGGCTTTCATGACGGCCGGAATCTCTTTTCTGTGAAGGGATCGAGGTTGGATGCTGTTTGAGAGGTAAAAGCCGGGACGCGAGCGACGTTGGAATCATGACTAAGCGAGATTGGCCAATCGGGTATGACGATCTTGAGGTTCGAGATCCTTAGATCTGAGGCGTCATTTGGCACTCACGCGCTCACTAAATGGTCACTTGATGCTGAGGGGAGAGTCAAGAGATACAAGCCACATGTCCATGTAGAGTTGACAAGGGTGAAGTTCAAGGCAACAGTGCTAAATGCTCATCTCAAACTTTGCCAAAGTATACCATCTTCAAGACATAGAACCAGCGCAACAGTAACATCAAGTAAATGACTCTCATTGACCATGTCTCATGAACCCAATCCCCAATTGCGCCTATTCTATAAACCCATGCTTTTCCCCACCCCAAGGTATTTATAATGCCATCCCAAGTCCAAGCCTTATCACTGAGGACCCTCCCGTCCATCCAACCACTTGCTCATATAAGGACCATCCAACCAGAACCCAAGCTTCTTGTAGTAACTCCTCACGCCTACACCAGAGATGACGCTGATCTTGTCGCTGCCATGCTCCTCTCGCGCGATCCTTTCGGCCTCTTCCATCAGTAGAGTACCGAAACCCTGGTGCTGGAACTTGCGGGGGTCGCGGGCGTGTACAGGAACCGCTGTGCCGTAGACGTGAAGCTCTCGGACCATACTAGTGGGCTGACCGATGAGCTCTTCCCTGTAAGTGTACTTTTCTGTACACTTTCGCAACCGCAGAAGAGCGACGAGGATATCCTGCTTAGGGTCCTCATAGGCAAGGAAAGTCTCCCAACCACCATTGGCGACATAATCTCGTCGAACAAGTTCAATCTGATTAGGTCGAATCTTGTTCTTGATCTCATTGACACCAACCTCTCTCGTCCTTACATCTCGACAAGTCGTTCCAAAATCCTTCATCCTAGCCAAAGCCAACTCACGCAAGTTACCATTCTCGACTCCAGAAGTGACCAGGGGCATGGGGATATCCCGCTGCACTCGGTAGATGCGAGTCCAGGGTGGGATCAGTGCCAAGATCCTGGCAACCAGATCGATCAGGCCATTTGGTGTGTAGTTCTGGTACCGACCCGTCCGCCACAGCTCGTAAAGGCCTGTACCTCGGATGACAAGGGTCGGGTAGATCTTGAGGCCATCCGTTCTGAAGGCAGGGTTCTCGAAGTACTCTCGGAATTGGTCAATGTCTCGTTCCATGCCCACGTTGGGTAGGTCGGGCATCATGTGACTGACGACCTTGTATCCAGCATCCTTGGCAAGGCAAAATGTCTCTGCGACAGCTGCGACCGTGTGTCCTCGGTTTGTGTCTCGTGCTACATCTTCGTAAAGCGACTGAACTCCAACCTCCAATCTTGTGCAGCCATATCGCAGCATATCAGAAAGATGAGGCTGTAGACAATAATCGGGTCGGGTCTCAATTGTAATACCGACACACTTGATGTTGCTCATCTCTCCAGCCTCTACAGCTTCGTCCACATTGGTTGTTTGGTATCCGCTTAGCGCATTGTGAAGTTGTGCGATAAATTCATTTCGGTATGACTCGGGCAATGACATGAATGTGCCTCCCATAATGATATATTCGACCTTGTCGACGGAGTGACCGAGGGACTTGAGCTGATCGACTCGTCCTCGCGCCTGCTCAAAGGGATCGTATCGCGCACGAATGGCTCGCATAGAGGTTGGCTCGTATCCCGTATATGACTGTGTACTGTATTCGAAATCGGAGTCCGGTCCACCAGGGCAGTAGACGCAGATATTGCCAGTATAAGCGATATGAGGGCATCGATGAGGCTTGCACATGACAGCAACGACCGCAATTCCAGAAGACGTCCGAATAGGCTTCGCGATGAGCTTCGGCAGGATATACTTCTTGTAATGCTCGGGAATAGAGGCGATGATGGCGGTCAAGGGAGGAATGTTCATGAGCTTGTGCTTCTTGGCGAGCTTGTTGCGCAGAGAGTTGAGATTGATGTCGCGGGTTGTGCGCCCGGCCTTGGAGGCTTCATGGTCTTCGATGAGGGCGTTGGCGACGTCGGCGCAACATCGCAGGAAGCGCTCGCTCTCTGGTGCCAGGTCGGGCTTCTTCTTTGTGTGGACCGCAGTCACGGTCATGGTGGCGGTCGCCATGGTGAGGGTTTGGGGGTTGAGATTGTGCTTTTCGTCGGTTTGGGAGGACAAATAGACTATTGAGAGAGAAGTGACAAGTCGTATGGCTCTGTCGAGGCTCTTGCGATGAGTCAGGCCGGGGTGTCAAATCGTCTTGACGCTGGATATTGACTTTGCCCCTCCAAAAATCGAAGCTTCACAAAAATCTTGGTGGGGCTATTTTCCCCCGCCCAATGCGGAGCCATGGAATTGCAATGAGGTCACGTGCACCCTTCAGAGCCAACTCTCGGGTAAGTCATGATATGGGTTTTTGTTACGATCACACCTCATTAGCTCCGAGTTGAATCAGATATGAACTAAAAATTGCTGTAGGGGTTGAATTTCGCATTTAATTCATCCTTAAGTAGCATAGAAATGCACTGTGCGACTTTTCGCGGAAAGCTTCGGGGTTTGACAAGCTTTAAAGAAGAATTGAACCTAAACTTAGCACATGTTAGAATAGGTTATTTTCTTTCTTCGTCCAATAACTACCCATCCAAATCCATGGTTCAATGCTACAAGTAGCACCTATAGTTGCTGCCTAAACCCCATTCTTTCCGTGCTGACTGATTGGTCATGGGCTAATCCTTGAAATGCCTCGTCTCAGGAACACTTGATGAGATGCCCATTGATCCTAGAATTTCCAATTGACAAGGCACCTCAATTAGGCCTTGAGCTCTTACACAACATGTCTTTAACTGCCTACCGTTTCCTTACCACGGCCCAAGTTAAAAGGCTGCACATGCGTCACATTGCGAAAGCATCACCAACCCAACCAGCCATGTTGGAATCTGCCGTCAATTCGCCAGTGAACCACGAGCACTACGGACAAAAAGATTTGTTTGTGCTGGCAGGCGTTCTTGCGGAAAAGATTGCCCTCGACCACTCATATCAGGACGGCAATAAACGTACGGCCCTTTTTGCGGCGGATATGTTTCTCAAGATGAATGGGCACCAGCTGCGGACGAGGCCGAATGATAAAGATGAGACGGAGTTTGACGAGGAGCTTTCTGATGCTCATGTGTTTGTGGCTACGAGACGGTGGACGCCAGAGGATCTGGGGAATTATTATCGGGCCATCTCCCAGGCCTTAACCGAGAAGAAAAAGGAGTCCTAGGGATTATGAAGGATGCTTTATGAACGTTTAAGAGTATAACATATTGAGCGGTGTGTCTTACAGTATCTGATGTAGTATACAAGACTGAATTATTCATTGTTTCCCCGGTCGTAATGCTGGGTGACAGCGGGCATCTCCCGTTCAGCCCTTTAGCAATCATTTGTGTTTCAATAACTCAGCGGCGCCCTCTAATCTCTCATGGCTTTCTCGGCACGCCTCCTCAAACTCGGCTATTGCAATTGAGTATCATCTCCCTGCTTCCTGGTCAAGAACTCACCATCAGTGGTTCCATCCAAGGTGATGGAGTGCGTCGCTCCCCAGAGCCAAAGGGTTGCTGGGCTTGTATTGCCCGGGCTCCGACGTGGAAGGTCATGGTCAAGGATAATTCGTGGGTAGGGTGCTAAATCTAGAAATGTTGTCAATTGCGTTCATATATGTATGGGCATTTAACCCGCACCGTGAGCGAAATGCCGCGACTCGTGGTGGAATGCCAAGCGGATCTTTTCTGCGTCAGAAGCAAGAGATGACCTAGTCTGCTTCACAATGGCTGATCTCATGGCGAAGCCAACGTCCTGATCGACTATAACGTAGGCTTCGTGGGGATCCCCAGTGATGACATGGAGCTTGCATGTTTCGAGGGACCCATTGGCGTCAAGGGTAACGAAGTCGGCCTTTCGTTCGTGGAATCTTCTACACTGATGAACAGGGCGCATCCGCGTATACAGCACACGCAGTGGGCCACGGAACGGGGATGCTAGTCTAACTGCCATGACTGCTGATAGTGACAGGATGAGGGAAGGGTTCGTAGAGATTTGTGAGATTTGATCTGACGGTTTCGGTTCAACGTACATCCGCTTGTTGGCGCCTTCATGGATCGCCATACTCTTACTGCTTAGCATCAACAATGACTTCTCGGAAATTCTAGTTGCGAAATAGGCAACAGGTTTAATTGATATGTGGCGCTGAAAGTCTGGAGTTGAACAAGAATCTCGTCTAAGAGACGGGATAGATGCAGCCAGCCCTCCGGAAAGCCAACACTCGTTCGATGCTCGAGTAACTCTCCTATATGAAACAACTATGAGCTCAGTCCTTGACACTCAGCCTTGTAGTCACACGCTCAACAGCCTGATCCTCCGTGCCTTGTGAACTGGAAGCCTCTCCCTCGTTCTCACTGCTATCACCCTCCTCCACTAGATCGCGATCCTTGATCAAGTGAGCTGCCCAAGTTGTAAACGGCACACCAGCATAAAAGACAACAGTAGCAACAATGAGATTGGTCATGAGCGATGCACTTCGAACTGAACCAACAGCGTACGCCAACGCTGAGCCAAGTGATTCACCGCCTCGCAAGACTGCCATCGAGAGGGTGATGGCATCCAAGTCGGTGTCGAATGTTCCTAGGCCCCAGTACAACCAGAGTCCGACAGTTTCGTATGCAATCCTACTACAATTAGTGCTGGGGTGCCTTCAGGGAGGCTTTAGTCTGGTTACTCACCTGTAGAGAATGAAGATTGCGACGCCCACTCTAAAGTTACGGCTGCTCCAGTCGATGTCTCCGGGACTCTCCTTGGCCCATCGCGTTTGAATGACAAGGTTCCAGATCCAGACAAGAGTGAACAGAGCTAGAAGGAAATACCACATGCTCCGGGCCTGGGTCGACCTCTTCAAGTGTTTCGTATCTAGCCACCAACCAGCAATGACATTGACGATGGCGCCGACGATAGCAACGAGGAAGCCTGCCAATGTACGAGCTCTCACCGTGAAATAAGCAGCGAGATAGTTCCCCTGATATGTGACTCCCCACTGAGCCGTGATAAAAGCTGGTATCAAGAGAAGAACCTCCCGACGACGGAACTGGGCAAGATAGCCTCGAACCTGGGCCTTGAAGGAACGGTTTGTCGAGCCAAATGTTGGCTTCTTCCCATCAGAACGAACGAGTTTGTGTGATGGTGCAAGAAGAAGGGCAAGCGGTAGACCTAGACATTGGATTGCGATGAGAACGAGGTATGTTTTGGTGGAGATGGCGCCCTTGGAGGAGCTGTCTTTGTTTAGGCCGAGTTGGATGGCTGAGGCAATGATGGAACCGAGTTTTCCAAGCGCAAGCCATATTCCGACTGGAGAGTAATGTTAGGGTAGGTTAAGATGTCAAGGTGTATGAGACTTACTGCATATGCCTCGTCGTCGAATCTCAGGGTATCCGACTGCCATGGCGGCTTCGCCAGTCCATAGCGCCGTAGCCTACGTTACGTCAGATCAAAGTGGCGATTATTGAACACAGGTGAGTTTACTGAGAGACCGCAAGTTACAGCTCCAAAGATGAGAAACCACTGCGTTCCGTTCGTGGAGTTGACGTATAGTGCTGCCGAGTACGGCACGTAGCCAATGGTCCCAAACACGACGACCCAGTGTAGGCCGATGATGTTGCCGACGATACTAGCTAGAGGAGATAGGATGAACATGACCCTATATGTATGTGTTAGATATGACTCAAGGGTGGTATCCAATGGGATCGGACTTACACAAAGGTAATGACATTGGCGGCGTTGACGACATATGGTTCTGCCTGTCCACCGGCTCCAAGACCTAACAACAATTCCTCGTTAGCGTACAAGCTTCCAAAGAAATGGTGACGACTCACTATTCATAGCGTTCCATATGCCAGGCTGAGTAAAGCTGATGAGACCTAGCAGTACGGCCTGGACGTAGGTGCCACGAAAGATATCATGAGCCTTTTGATAAAGGCCAACAGCCTGCGGCTCAGCCATTTAGGATATTCTGTGAACAGAAAGTGAGAGAATAGTATTGATGCTGCTTTGGATCATCTTCTCAAACAATTGATGAAGAAATGTCCCGTTTTATATCAAAGTCTTCACCCTCGCCCATGAGTATGGCATTCTTATCAACCTCCATTCTCGCATCTTCAACATAGAAATTGCATCAGCGTTCTCAGTGGAGTTTTTTCTCGGCCCGATGACCGTCTTCAGAAGAAGCAGGGGTTTTGTTACACGTTGGGCTCTTTCTATATCCTGATAGAGATCAAAACCGTGGGTCTGTTCCAGGGTGCGTAGTATTGGTGCCATCACGCCATCGCTTCACTATCTCAAGAGATAGAAATTAACATAGATCTACAATGAGGATAAGAGGGCTTGAGATATCCGAAGAGTCGCCTTGGTTTTCCCACTAGTTCATCGCATCATTGACGGCAATAAGCAACGGGCAACCTCTTGGAGTTTGAGGCTGGCCGATATAGGAGAGGCTCTGCGGGATCTGATATCTTTCCTGATTATCTGATCAAACAAGTTAGCGCATAAAATCCCCGAAAATAGTCGCGACAGACCGCTCAGAGCCTCAGACACATACTAAAACCCCATACCGCCCATCACTTCAGCCCGCGTGATAGACCAAATCCCAACGAACCGGAACCAACGTTTCAAAAACCGCCAAACAAACTTCCACATCAAGAAAAGACGAGTCATTAAAAATAAAACACAAAAACCTTGGACCCTTTGGTCCGCCACCCTCTCAGCTGGGACAGAGCCTCCACCTTTAGCCGGAAACCTTCACGCCTCATCCAGCCACACACAACAAGGACGTGACAGTTATGGGCACTGACCTTGCGCCCGTTTCCGAACGGCCGAGTCATGGGGGACGTCAGTTGACCGCTCCTTTAAGAACATGACTCTTTGTTTGGTAAAAATTCTCGGCACCAATTACCGCCTTGGACACGCATCATGGATCCAGAAGTGAGCCGAGGTTGGATGAATACATAAGGGTGTGCTGGTGTTTATTTCCTTGTGGGGATTTTCCTTTGTCAACTGACTCTTCTTTTCTCTCCGTCATCATTTATTTCTTGAAACCTTTTTGCTGCGATGGATGGTCAGTTTGTCGAAATACAAAGTCTACGCAAAGAAACCCACGAACCAACAACAATGCTACAACTATATCCAAACGGCGACGCCATCCTCGTGGTCCACCACCGAACAAAACCATCCATGAAATGTCTCGTCTCAACCACAATCCTACGCGTCGCCTCACCGTACTTTGAATCACTCTTTGGATCAAACTTTAAAGAAGGAGCCGCTGTTCGACAAGGAGAATGTCCCGAGATTACACTCCAAGAAGATGATCCAGAGGCTATGGAGATTATCCTCTCTATTCTTCACTTCAAGTACAACGACAAGTTTTCGTGTCTTAAGCCTGCTCTTTTGGCTGCTGTGGCGAGACAGAGCGACAAGTATAGTTGCAATGTTGCTCTTCGACCTTGGATTTCTACTTGGCTTTCTGGAATTGAGAATGTTTCTGATCCTAAGGATATTGGATTGCTTCTCACGGCTGCGTACTTTTTCAGATCGACTGATTCCATTTCGACTGTGTCAAAGGGAGCTGTGCCGCATTTGAATTTGGATTTTGACTCTGAGTGGTCTAAGCACGAGATGACTGCCATCTTACCATTTGAGATTAAAGGTTTGTTCTCATCCATGTTCGAACTATGTACATGAAACTAACAAACGAGTAGATGCCCTGGCGGGTGAGATTTCGAGAGTGTTGGATCAAATCCACCTCGCAATCCAATGGAACGAACGAACATTAGGAAGCTACGAAAAGAGCTACACAACCGAGGAAAAGCTCTGCATGAAATGCGGCCGTCTACCTTCCCGAGATGTGAGAGATGACCGCTGTCGACGATGTTCAAGTGATGTTCTCGATTCACTCTGTACGACTGAAACACGCATCGCCGCATACTTTCGATGTCTGGAAACGCACAAACTCTGGCCATCTGTACAACCCTTCAAGATTCATACGATATCAACGTTGGAAGATCGGATCAAGAGGGTTAGTGAGGATAGGGAGCATCGGTGTAGTGCTGGGTTGGATTGTCCTTTGTATAAAGTGTTGTGGGCTATGCCTGAGACTGTTGCTGGTATTGTGGCTGATGTCAACGGGATATCTCTTGACAAACTGGAGTTGGACGTTATGACTTAGCATTGAATAGGTTGTTTTGGTGTTGGGTTATGGGTATAGATGGTGGGCTGGCGCTTTGATACACGGCATGTGTCAGCTTTTCATAATGAACATCTTGAAGCATACAGCTCTTTGGTCCTTCATCTACTACTGTTGTGATCGATGCTTTTCAGCATATTTCGTAGCTATACAAGATGAACACCATCACGATATCTGGAAAGACCAGGCACTCATCTTTGGAAAACACAAGAGCTACGACGGAAGACGTCATGTGGAATTAGTGACACACGTCCCCGCATTTAGGTTTAAGATAAAATCAGGGCCGTTAACGTTTGCAAGAGGTGATGGCGTCAGAATGAGCCTGGGGTGCATGTAGCTTGAGAGTTTGTTTCGGAAAACGTCACATCAGCCTCTGTGACATCTCCCGAGGCCTGAGAAGACGTCAGCAGGGGCATTCAAGGAACTGCATGCAACCTCTTCATTAGTCAACCTAGTATCGGGAATTCAGAAGAAGTGAAACCCAAAATGCGACAATACGCTGGCTAATGGCTATCATTACACACAATTCTGAAACGAAAGCCTGAAAGGTCTTGGCCCACCATTCAGTACGCCATTCTCATGTCTAAACGATCCTCGCCGGCCTCGACCGTTACTCATAGATCAAGACATCCATACCTTCGTCCTCATCCTCATCTGAAGACGAACTCGCAATCTCATTGGGACCAAACAGATCTCCAGTGCAGCGGAGTCGGGCGCCATCAAGCTCAACATCAACAGCACCATCAGTTCCGAAATGGTGCTCGAAAGACCCTCTGTCGATAGCCATTTGCATCTCTGGCAAGTCCTCAACCTCATCTTCATCCTCGGCTAGCAAGACTTCGAGATCAATGCGAGAATGGAGGGAGGAGAGGCCAGCAATCTGGGCACCATGGAGAACATTGAGCTCCTCGTCGTACTCCGAGTAGTAAGGTCGATCCGAGAGGTAATCGTCAACAGAGACTTGATCATCAAAACCGTCCGAGTCGCTAGAATCCGTGTCCACGTCAGTATCGGAGCCGGAACCAGTGTCAGGACCCAGAGGGTCAGATGGGAGCGCATTCGTAGTGACGGAAGATCCGCTTCGAGCGAAGGTACCTGGGGTATCGGGGCTGCCGAAAAAGAAGGGATCCTCGTTGCTCTCTTCCGATTGTGGGCTGTTTGTTCGTTCATCGTCCTCATTAGAGTACAATGTCATGGAGACATCATGTGCTGCGGTCCCCTAGACAGGCAGCAAACCCTCGCTGATGCGAATGTCCTCCAATTGGTGACCCAAGGCCCTTGCTTCATCGAGCTTCCTGTTCGACTTCCAGATGATGTCTTGCCGTATGAGAATGCTGGCATGGTTGGAGGCTTCGTGAGTCAAGAGGCGGGACTGGATGTTCTGGTGAAGAGACTCCTCGTGAGGATCCCAAGTATGGGTAGGCCATGTTGGGAGGCATTCTTGGCCGATGGAGATATCGGCGAGGGTGGCACCATCGCGTTTCGCGCGCTCCAAGCGGTAGTTCGAGTGCCAGAAGATGTAGCGCTTGAACTCGGGTGTCATGAGATTGAGGGGCAGGCTGTTGAGGCGCAGTTCGTTGAACTCGTTGACGCGGGCGGTGATCTCATCTTGGCCTGTCGCAAAGTTAGAGTGATGTTGTCGCGAGCCTGCAGAGCGGCGGCGGCCGCTGTAGCAATTGAGGGGACAGACTCAAGGGCTCCGTCGAAGGAGGATATGCATCGGGATTGATACGGGGACGGCGGATGCGAAGGAGAGGGATGTCTTCGATATCCTCGGTGTCCAGAATGTCGGCGAGAGTTCTCTTGGTGCCGACCATTTTGCGGGATGAATGGGCAATCGATCAGGTGCGTGAAAAGAGTGTGACGTCGTGGTGTTGACGTGAAAGAGGTCCACGGTGGTGGATGTTTACCGTCTACCGTGGGCCATCATCATAAGGCGTAGGGTCCACCACCATGTTCTCTGTTAGGTAGGCAGGAAGGAACGGCCTGGAGCCAGATGGAGATGGTTCTGTTCTACCCAGTCCTGGATGGAAGGTCAAGCGGGCAAAAAGAGGTTGGCAGTCACCATCGGCCGTTTCGCCCGTTTTCGACATGGCACAAAGGACGACTGCTCTGCCATCATGAGAATGTTGAGACGATTTGATGAGGCAGAAGGACAAAAAGAAACTCCGGTACAGGGAATCGAACCCTGGGCTCCGCGGTACTATTCCCTCAGGTTATGAGAGCGCGAAATGTTAGCCACTACACCATACCGGATATGATGTGATTGGTTGAAAGACAAGGTTCGAGAGAGACACCATGAAGATCATCAGGGGGCATCGAATGACAGGAGTGGTGTGGTTCGGCAGCTTGATGTTGCTGGCAATGCCAATTCTATAGTAGCTTGGATTCATTCAGAGCCGAAGGCGCGCCCAGACGGGTGGCCCTAAGATGCCCTTCAACAAAGACAGTCATCCAGGTCCATCTGGACCCTGTACAGCAGAGGAGGGATGTCTGTCAGCTTGGGCTTGGGGTTCTCGTCAGCGATAGTATTGCCGCTATAGAGCGGGCAATATAGGTGCAACGCGGCTGAGGACTGACGCGTGGAGGCATGACGTTCAGGTACCTAGGCAGCTCCCCATGTCTCATTTCGGCCGAGAGCATAAGAGCCTTATCGCGGATGCAGAGCAATTTGGTCTAGCTTTCTCAGTGAGACGCCGTGGTCAGCAATTCCCGACAAAGCCGGCCTTTAAACAAATGCTATTCGCCCAGCGTGGTGTCTCTGCCCGCTGTTCAGCTTACAGTGCATTGTGAGCTAGGGATGTTGGAAATAGAGCTAGTGGACCGGGACAACTAGTTCTCGATGGCGTGCGTAAGCCAATCAGATAGTTCGGTGGCGTTTTTTCGGCTTGATTTATGCTCCGTCTGCATAAGCCACCGTCTTACATCTTGAGAGAGGGCCATGTATAAAGGCGGGGAGATATCAACATGCGGTCAGGTTCGGTACCCAGCATCGGGTTCTCTAATTCTCATCTCATTTGTATATAAAGAATCTTCAAAATGGGCCAAACTCAGACTATGATCGCCGAGATTGAAATCCAGGCATCACCCGAGACTGTCAGATCGGTTGTAAGCGGAAGTGCCCTCTTGGCCAGGAGAATACTAAACAGACCAGTTCCTGGACTTTTCACGATACAAAGAATGGAATGGATGGAAGGTCGAGTCATCAAACACATTAAAAAGGCCAGATGAGCTACAACCAAAGGAAAAACTCAAAGTGGACCTGGGGACTATGAAGTTCTCACCAGCTCTCTTGGTACGCAAATCGAGTATGGCTCACAACTACCACTGACCCATCACAGCAAAACTCGCCAGACGCCTTTGAATGGCACGGAAATCTGTGGCCCATATTCTCCGGTAAACACGAGTTTACATGGCAGCCAAGCTCCAAGACTCCAGGCGGCACAACGTTTAGGCAGAAGGAAGATTTTACTGGCCTTTTGGCGTTTCTTATGGCACCAGGGCGCAGCTTTAGCAAGAAGTCTTTGGATAATTGGGAGAGTTTTAATGCGGATTTGAAGAAGGAAGTAGAGAAGAGGTTATAGATCAAGTATTGGAGCTTGGCGCAAGAGTTATGGACTGTTTCTTGGCCGCGGTTTTATTCTCAGCCTGATATCAGATACATACCTAGTTTAGGGTGATTTTACTACCTTCAAATTATCGTTACTCAGCCACTCCCTTGCACGTTAGTCGGGCAAACGGTAGAAGCTGAAAGAGAAATACACAATTGCCGGGCCATCTTCGTCCCATGATGCCACGTAGGTCTGCGGATGGTCACAAGTCCTTCCCTTTGTTGGTGCACTTTCATAGCCTGCTTTGTGTATTGCCACGCGAACGCCAATCATGTACCTGAAGGCTACACCCCATATGCGCACGACATGGTTTGACACCTTCGACACCCGTCTTATCCTATCATATCTCAGCCCGGACTGCAAGGTTATCAAGGATACACACACTCTCTTCGAAAGCAATCAATTCATTGGGGAACAGGAAGATAAGGCGTCAGGTTGAAAGCAGTGCTTTTAGTACCTGGCTGCCTATAAAGTGGACAAGGCTCCCACACCAATTCTCACATTCAGCGTACATCTCTTGACGACCTTTGACTTTAATACAAAAACCCGGCTTTTAAACATCTGCGCCTACGCTAAGGCTAAGCCTAATGGTTAAAAGTGAGTTTCAAAGCCCTTCTTTCATCCCATAACCCCCCCCCCAACTTGACGGCGAACAGTCATTTGCCAAGAAAAGACCTGCAGCTACGCGGTGACACTTCGCGATTCGTTGTCCAGCTATTGTGACTTTTGCAAGTGTCTCAACTCCAAATGTATCCAGAGAGGAAATGGATGGATCACGATCGATGATCAGAGATGCCCGCGAGGCTACCGAGCTGGATTCTGCGATGTCCACATCTGTCTGAAAGATAGCTGCAGCAAAGCTAGGACTGGCCCAGCGTTCTGCGATGATCATACATGTGATGTTGCAGGATGTGTCTCCCTGGCAACTTTGCTTGGAAGATGCAAGGAACATGGCGAGTGTCAAGTCGAGGGGTGTGAGAGTGGCAGGTATGGCCGTCGATCCTTGTACTGCCTCGATCACATTTGCGCTTTCCCCGATTGTGTAAGCTTGGCAACTCAGGGGGGAGTCTGCCAGGACCATACGTGCGCAACACCAGGTTGCGGCAGGCAGAGGATGGGAAGCAGGTCTGTTTGTCGGACCTGTGCGGGAAGATAGTTTGAGAGGATTCTGTTGGTTAATAATTTGTAATTCGAGTTTAAGACGTTTCCGAGGAAATGTGGTTATCGCGTGAACTCGTGAATTTAGGGTTGGACACTCCTCGTCCTCCCGAAGCTAAGCATTGAGCCAAGGGTATCATGTGCGACTGAGTTGACTACCTACACACGCGGTCGTAAAAAAACTTGAGACACTAGGACGGTTGCGCTCAATAAAGATTACTCAGTTTATAGCCTAACTATAAGCAAAATAAGAGATAAAAGTAAGAAATAATAATATAAATCTTTAGATAGTTTAGATAGTTATCTCTAATATTTTTATTATATTTTATTTAAGGAGCTTTTTACGTTAGAAATTAGAGATAATTGACTTCGTGTCTTAACTTTTTTTTTACGACCCCGTGCTACAGTACGGCTGGTCCTGTTAGTGCTGAAGTAAGCTTTGGACCATGGATAGGGAATGGCTCCCTCCGTTGTATGGGAATCGGAAGAGTCTGCTTGGTTGACAAATTCGTGCTGGGCTATGCTTTAGGGCATCGTTGAGCATCTCCTCGGGCAACGAATCATCCGTAACTTGTTCGTATAGATGATTTCGGATACAATGGCTATTTTTAGTTGGAAAATGCAAACCATGGATTCTCATAGCTACTGTCAACTTCGCTCAGGGAAGATAAAATGAAGCTGGCTGGCACTTGAGATTTCAGCATCAATCAGTTCAGCATTCTATCATCTTAACAACAGATCTCTTCTTTGATACATCCTATAATCAATTCAACATATCCACTATGCTCTCATACGCCATTCTCTTCCCCATTCTCCTCGGGGCCGTAAATGCAGCCAGCATACCCAACCTCTTCAAGCGAGACCTAACGGCTCAACTCACCGTCGGCAGCAGCCTGATCCCCCTGAGCACTGGCGACGGAGCCAAGATTGTTGGCGACGCACTCCGCCAAGTATGCTCCCAGTTTGGTTGCGATTCCGGAACGACCGTCAACAACGGCCCTTTCGTCGTCCAGTTTGAGGACTTTGGTGACAAGCTCGAGTGCACCTGGTCTATTAGTGGAAGTGGAAACTACGACAGTCTTGATGAACGAGACTACATGATAAATGTCCTTACAACTTCACTTACTGTGACTGCCGACGTTAGCAGTATCAAAGTCAGCATCGAGGACAATCCCCTGTGCACCAGCCAGGGGCAGCCCAGCTGCGAGACACAGGTCCTTCCTGTCACCAAGGGTGTCAACTTCTAGCAGGTTGTCCTTAACAAAGACGATGGAAGTAATACGGCCCAGCTGGATTACAGATTGTCTGTGGAATGCAAGGGATCAAGCGACTTTAATTGCCCAGCCGTCATTTCTGGGGCTTTGAAGGATGTCCTCAGTGGGATCCCTGCAGTTGGCGGCATTATTGCTGGTGTTTTCAGCCTTGCCTGTGCTGCTTAGAGAGTTGGGGCATAGGAGTACCGTACACGGGTTCATGTGGTAGTGTGGGTGGCTGGAAGTGTGGTGTGGGTGCGAAGCAGATGTAACGCTCATCATCGATGACGTTGACACTCTCGCATAGCTTGCCTTTCCACCACAGGATTTGAAGAGACGATGTTTTTACGCGAAATGATGGTGGATTTCTGATGGAATTGGATGTTCATCTTGTCATCGGGCTCTTTAGATTGCTGCTCGGGTTCTTGCACAAGCCTCGGCATCTTGAGAAACCTCGGTGTCTTGAACACTGTTTGTATGATTTGTAATTATTCGTTTACAGAGCATATAACGTTATTATTTCTAATATCAAGACTGCATATTTATATTTAGACAAGGCTCGAACACTGGAGGAGTGTGTTTAATGCATCAACTTGAACACTATCAGACTTGGCACACACATTTCTAACACTACCTTCACTCGGAACTACCATCAATAATATTACGCCTGCAACAAACCACTTTGTATCATGGCATCCTCAGATACTATCCCAGTCCTCACAATCTCCCTTGCCCGCCACCTCGTTGGCCACAGCATCACTGAAGTTCTAGAGCAACAATGGGACCCCACCAAAGTCCCCTCCTCGACCACATCCCGTTTCTCAAACGTCGGCTTCGATCTAGATGTTAACGGCGCCAATCTTGAAGATTTGAGAAAGTTATTGGCGGAAAGGAAATGGAGTGGTATCATAGTTGGATGGTGTACACGCGGCCATGTCGAGTTCACGGAGCTTTTCGAGTCGGTTGTGGCTATTTGCGTTAACTACATTGTCGAGAGGAAGCAAGGAAATGTTTCAGCCAAGGAGCCCAAGCTCATATTTTGCCGTTCTGCAGACGATGTGGTTAACGCCACGCTCCGCAACTTTCCCTCGGAGGATTAGGGGTCTGGTATCGAGCCCGATCCGACGACGTTAACCGTCATTCTTACCATATAACAACATCTCCCACTTCTACCAATCGTTCTCCCATAAAATTTCCGTCTTTAGAACAACATTGAGGACATTCATTGTCAGACAATAACACGACCCTGTAAGCTAGCTGAACACTGATCGAAGTTGCTGCGAGACGTCCAAGCCAGTTTCCGCGGCTGCGTACAAGCACAGGACGGTCCGGCTTATCCATAAGCTCGCACCAGCTGTTGACACAGGAAATATCCTTAGCGAAAAACTCCTCCTGGGCCTCCTCCTGTCGTTTGAGAGGTGGCCTTCCCTTGAACCCTACGACGCCATGTTTGCAGAGCATAGGAACCCTGAGTAGGACGTCCGACCTTCGGCCTAGGGTCTTGAGAATGTCGATATCACCTATCCAAGTTGTTCTATCGTAGACGGATACCGCAGCCTCCTGAAAAAAAGCCTGAATATCTCGATTGCCATGATGGTCGGTGGTGTAGGGGACTCGGTATTCGGTGAGAAACAAGTGGAGGGATATCTCCCCGAATGAGTCGGCCGTGGTGCTATCCCATACGCCGTGATTGATGACATTCCACTGGCCGTAATCCAGTTTCCTTATCTTGAGCTCCGGCGGTGGAATGAGGAGAGAGATGCCGTACTTCCCCAGGTTTCCAAATGTATGGACGATGCAGGTGCCTTTGGTGTCAGAGATATTGTCAGAGAGAACAGTTTGTGGTTCTGTGTGAGGGTCCGAGAACAGTGTGGATAGGGAATAGATGGAATCGCCAACAGACAATGCCATGACCTCTCCGAGCGTCCTGGGATCCAGATCCTGGTCGCCGGTCTCCATACTCGCGATGCAGGCGAAACCTATGGCCCGGCTCGCTAGCCACATTTGGTATCATGCCTTAGGTCGCAACATGACCTGACGCTACTTCAAGGAACACAACTCCTGGCTGACAACATCTAAAGACAGGCTGGCAGAGCCAAGATTCGAGTACAACGACCCAATCATACCCAAGCCTTGCAAAGCATGCCACTGGTGTACTTGTTTCCAGCCAGTTCCAGTTGGGATGGGTTGGGAAGGATGTAATCGAGCCTGGATAGAGTCGGCCTCCATAATTTTGAGCGGGCATAAGATTCAACAGAAATCATAGGATAGCACCTTTAAACAAGGTAATGCAGTAGGGGGTAATGAGCTGCCAGCGAAGCGGGAGGTGTTTAGTTGTGAAAAATGTTTCAAATTTACTAATAATTTTTAAGAGTTAGATCTCCTTTACCGTTCTAGAGTCACGTTTGTTTCTTCATTATGTCCAATATCGTGGAGTCTAAGGTTCAGCCCTCCATTAGTCAAACTTCTGTGACTCAACCGGCAGGGAACTTTATTTAGCATTTACCAGTGAACAGGATTATAAGAAGACAAGTTGCCCGAAGTAAACAGACAAACTCTCTTCTTTTCTCATTCTAACATCCTCCCATCATCATCAACAATCCTTCTATCCTCTCTCCAAGACCCCGGTATGGTCGGCAGGTTTCATCGCTTTCCCGACCTCCCCTGGGAGCTAAGGGATATGATCTGGAATTTCGCTCTTCGACCTGCTGTCCCAGGTGTACACGTATTCAAACTCTATAATACAGAGACGGACGATGGTGTTGACAGGAACATTGACGTCTTTAACCAGCAGCACGGCGGTCTACGTCTTGCCGCTCCACAAAGCAACAAGTTATCGGTTACCCGGAATCGCGACAATCCTTCCACATATCTCATCGACGGGGGATTATGGAATGCTTGTAAAGAGTCCAGTCTCGTTATGAAGCGCAACTTTCATTACCAGAAGTGGAAGTCTTTATTGGAAGACGGCAATCACTCAAGCTCCGAGTTAATGGAGAAGGGGATGGATAGGCCAGAAACAAGCTACTTCACGCATCACAATGGGAAGCCATATTTCTTTACTGTGTTCCCCCATAAAGACCTCTTTATCTTCCAACCTCAGAACCTATGGACAATCGGCTGGTCCGAATTCAGTTGGGACACCAAGCTTGGATCTTCCGTCCGTGGCTTCGCAGGGATCCGAAACATCGCTTTGGAATACACTCTAGAGTGGGGGTATAATATCCAAGAGAGAATCATTGACATGATCGTGGTTATCAGCGAAGTGATTCCCGGGCTTAACATATGGATCGTCGACTACACCCTAAGACGAAGAGATAGTGCGGCTGTTGGGCAGCAATCTACATCCCGAGGGGATGAAAATGTGGCCTTTTATCTCAAAGGCCAGCGGTTGATCCCGGTTGACCTATCTCGCGAAGAAGACTGGATTGAGGTCGAGAAAGTGAACGGAAAGTATGTTAAAAAAGTCTCAGCCGTGTGGCGGAGGAACTCGATCGACTTTGTTAGGGAGGTTCGTGATGAACTGTTTTTGGACGGACACGATACGTTTGAGGAAACAAGGCCACCAGTGGTATCTGTAGGATTGCTTGCTTATGATTCTGCCTTGTAGCACGCCGTCATTCAGCCTCTAAACCAATACATAAACTTCAGAAATTGGTGCTAGGAAGAGACGCCTTGGTGTAATCGTGATCTATTTCATAAGCTATCACCCGCTATTAAACAACGTAGAGACTATGTTAGTGTGTGCACATCTAGCTGCTCACATCGGCAGCTTCAATCCATGTACATCGATCTTCTGGCTCAGCTATCCCATCAAGGGCCGGGCTTCAGCTGCAACAAAGAACAGATTTGTAAAACCTCACAACTCACTCAAGGGAAACATGGCAATTGACAATGGGCCAAGCCCAGCCGCGATTCTTGTTTATCTTCTACCAATGTTAGTTATCCAGACACATCAAAGAAATCAAGGATGGGATACTCACAGAGTTCTATCCATGGTACCATTTCTTCAGCATCACATTCAATCGGTTAGCCTTCAACTTCAGTAGTTTGTCGTGGTAGGATCCGTTTGACTTACGTGTTTCATGGCCATTTAGGCCTCGGGCTCCTCCTTGACCTCGGGCTCCTTCTTCTACCTACATAAGCAAGGCACATTAGAGTAAAGGAGTTCGTAAAAAAACGTACCATGACGCCCCCCTTGGAGGACTCGGCTTCAAGGCACTCCTAGTACAATTAGCAACCTGCCCTGCCATCCCTGCCGGATCAGAAACTGACCTCCGCGCGAACAGCCCAGATCTAGTCACGGGTCAGCATTACTAGCGGATCTTATGACAAGTGTGAGCGATTAGTTACTCACGGCAGCGTCGTCGGCGAGTTTCTATCCAAGGTGTTAGCATTTTGTTGGTGCGGTGGCCCAGCGAACGGAAGTATGCTTACCATTGACATCGCATGAAGTCGCTGTGAATCATTGGTAAGTAACGGCAGAACCAGTGGGTGGGTATGAAGGTACCTTGGATTCGGCCGCGGCCTCCTGTATTAATACCTATGTCAGCGTATTGACTTCAAGGAAGAATGGTATCGATTCGTACATGGGCCTTGGCGAGGAGAGTCTGGGTTCATGTCAGTTACGGAGATCAATGTGCGACTGGGGTTGTACTCACCTCCTTCTTTTCGGCGCAGTACTAACGGAAACAAAGTCAGCACCTATGCAAATACTTGAGCGCAGGGGATGGAGTCTGTTCTTACTTCGGCGGTGAAGGGCTGTGAGAAAGAGCGTCAGCATCTGTGTGCATGTACGATATAACAAAGGGCAATTGAAACTTACCAGCGGCTTGGCCTTGGTCGACTTGGTCGACTTGCCAGACTAGAGCAGTGTCAGTGAAATGTCCCGAGAATACATGATCCGTGACGGGATAAAGATAGGATAGGGGCAAAGCCAAGGATGGGCTGTGGGCGACATACGCTCTGCTTCTTGGGCATGCTGCGCCGATGGCGTTAGCGATACGCACAACGGCAATGGGATCAGTAAGAGGGCTGGGCCTTACGTTGTGGTTAGCGTTGCTAGAGAGATGGATGATTAGCCTGACAGTCCTTACAAAGAGGCCATCTGCGCCACAGCGGGTGTGAATGCCTTACAAAGTGTGGAAAGGTGGTTTGCTAACATTCGCAAAGACGTCTGTCAGTGTCTCTGTCTCATGAATGAAGAAGATTGGGAGTGAGATGCGACTTACGAAAACAGCAGGGTTGGTGGTATGGTTCTGGAGACAATCAACCGTTAGCAAGCCCATACTCTCAACTTTAAATAGAATATGATGAAACAGGAGGTTAAAGCGTACCAGAGACAGCTAGATGAGGGTGATGGTGATTGAAGAAGGGAAAATCAAAGGCCCTCCCTCATGGATGACGGTCGTGTCCCAACCTTGGGATTGAATGGAAAGAGTGTCCGGGTGCCGCTTTCACATCCACCCATGGTGTGGGAGAGGGTCATGTCCGCTAACGAGCAAGAACACTGACAAAAACTGACAAGAGTCGTACTATCTAATGTAGGTGCGTATATGTAATATATCTGTTAGGGACGGTTCCCGTCTCTCTGGATCCAGGAAAGATGCGATCCACGAAGGATTTCAACTTCCACAGGCGGATCAGGTCCACGGAATTCACCATCGAATCAAGGCTAGACGATCGTCATTAGCAGACACAGAAATATCTCATGGGACGCTTCATGGCTTCATATTGACCCAAATCATTGATTGCCATCCCCAGTTTGGCTGATATGCTCGAGACCTGCAAGTTCTGGACGTCTGCAATACGTTTGGCCGACTGCCCAATCACCATCTTCCCCGCCCACCTTAACATCGCTCTTCGCTATCCCTTGGGCACACTGAGAGTGTTCTCTAACTAGGTAGTGAGCTGAACATCTGGGTAACAGCTAGCTAGGTACCCAGTGTTTCCAATGACTGTCCCACTTCTGTGAGATCAAATGTAGGCCAGTCACGAGCTCACCATGCAACCTTGGCTGTTACGAGGTAAGCATCAGCCTCTGCGACTGCTTACGACCCTATATCAACACATGCACACACTAGGGGTTCTAGATCCGTATCATGTTTAACAGCGGCTCGGAAGCTCCGACGTTGCATAAGGTGATGATTCAGAAAACATCCAAGCATTAAGGGGATACGTCGAATATTAGGGAGATGGACTTAAGAATTAAGCAAAAATGTTATCAGAATTATTAATACTTTATAAATTCTCGATAAATTATTTCTGAATCATCTTATGAGACTCCTCCTTCTATCAACAAATAATCACCTCTTTCATAGCCTGCCAATGACATCAGATAATCCTATATGAATCTGCTGACGCAAGACTAATGAGGCAACTCGCTGCGCTTCTAATCTTCCGACTTGAAGCCACCTCCTGCATCGAGAGGGCTGAAATTGATCGTTTAAAATTCGTCACTGTCGTTACTCAAGCATGTCGTCACCGTTGTTGCGCATAGAAGGCATCAGCTTACCATGTACAGAATCGTCATCTTCACCTAACAGTTACCACTGTCACACGGAATTCTACTGTTGTTCGATCGAGACCCTGGGCCCATGACCCCAACTTGCAACGACTGACTGCTTCCTCGCCTTATTTACCCCATGGCCTAGCAACGATAAAGATCTTTCTGTCAGTGTTTACTCGCCGTTCCTTGTCCTGCTAGGTCACATGTTAGAAAGTGATCAAGCATGCCGTCCCTCATATAGCTGAGACATGAAGAGGAGATTTCCGTAATTTTCATTGGAAACGTCAGATCAGCCGCCATTTCTATCTATACCTATATCACGCGGAACAGGGTCATCATTCGGATGATCGCCGATATCCCTAACAGAATGATGTTACCAGTTTCGGACCGTCAATGTACAGTCCTGTTTCACATATCGACTGTGCAACATCTCATCAGCAACTGTAAAGGTCCTTGCACCAAGACCCCTGAACCACCGAATCATATCCCTTGTCTCTCGCCTGATAACTTGCGAAGGAGGAATCGGAGGATTTAATGAGGGATCGTGGTTATGCATACATTTTAGGCAGCGGGATAAAGGTGTTGTGAGATGGCAGATACCTAGTCCTATCACGGCAGTCGGACTGACTGGCCTGCGATTGTATCTAGTCGTGCACCTTTCACTTTTCTATATAGTCTCAAATGATCCGCATCTCACTCACCCGCTTGTTCTTCAGACATTCCCTCTTCTATCGATATCGAGCTCACTGCCACAACTCAAATCAAATCTTCTTCCTTGACACTTGTGCCATGCGCTTCATCTCCTTCTTTGCAGCTTTTGGAGCTGCGAATGCAGCCATCGACATCCAGCTTGTTTGGCGCCTCGAGAAGGACTCTGGTCTTACTTCTGTGAGCGCACTTGATCTAAAGAAAGGCACATTACTTGCTGGATCCTGCGGCAGCACTCTTGAGGCCGACACTCCCATCGACTTTTCGGATGTCGACAAAGACGGTAATGGAAACTTTACCGTTGGCGATGCAAGCTACAAAGTCCACTCAAAGCCCGAGTTCTCGGGAGGCCCTTCGTGCTCCAAGACGTTCAATGCCAAATACTCCCTGGTTCAGTGTTCTGGAGTGAAGTGGCCTGGTACTCCAGACAGTGCCAAGGGTAACGCCACGGACTGTTTCAAGGATGAGGAATCGCAGGCTACTTTCCTTGCTCTAGAGGCCCGCGGTCTCTCTCATGAGTTGCACTCAGCTCATAGACGGGATACACACCAGAATGATGAGAGGCAGTTTTGTTCTTGGTACACCACTACTAACTTGGTTGATGATGGTACGTTTACAGTCTTGACTCGTATTCGACCGCAGTCTAACATTTTGTAGGCGATCCGCATCAGAACTATCTCCATAAACAACTCTCGGTAGGTTCTCTGCTCAATACTCGTCCACACGCACAAGATAACCACACATAGTTGTGATGTGTCTAGAACTGGGCTGATCGTCCTTGTCTAATTAGGAAACCATCAACTGCGGCACTGCCGAGTCATGCTCGGTCGGCAGTATGCAGTCAAAGTCCTTCACAATCGGATGGAGTTCTGATTTCAGTGGCGTGCCATGGATCTCGGGAGGCTTCAGCGTGTCGGAAAGTTGGACCACGGGCAACTCCTATTCCTGCAATGCTGGCAAGGGAGAAACGGCGTGCATCTGGTACAACACCGCTCACACGGCTTGTAAGTGCACATAATGAACGAAAATAGGTGCCAGCTAGATCTAATCTTGCCTAGATACTGTCCGTGAGACCGCACGAAACTCATGCGGCGGTTCGTATACTGCGCGCGGCCCATATATTCTCTTCTCCCCTAACGAGCAGAACCGCGGCGGTGGATACTACTGTGTCATTGGAACCTGTCGCTCGCAGGGAGATGAATACTGGGACAAGTCTGGTCGTGCTGGCGGTCCTTGATCCCCCTCGATCACAGCGGGCACGCGGCAGGGTAACTGATGTCTACAGAACCAAGCCTGTCTGTGTAAGGGATTGGTAGAGGTTGTTGGTTCGCTTCATGAAGCTTGAAGCTTTTCAGAGGCTTCAGTTTCGTCTTAAGTTATGTGACAATTATGTTTGTACATAGTGTCACGGAGCAATGTGTTATGCAGTATGGTAAGGGATACGGTCTAGAAATATATTCAACAACCTATAAAGTACAGAACAAGCCCAAACAAGCCTTAAAATGACAAGATGTATCAGCATTCAAGTAAAGACCAGTATGACCGACAGGAAGAAGACAAAAGCACAAGCAGAGACACAAACTCCAACAATCCTTCCCAGGCGGAACACCACCTATAACGCCAAAGAGCAGCAAATTGACTAGGAAATAGCCAACGATGCACTGGACAGAAAATTGAGTTGCCAGAAAAAAGCGAAACCAAGGCCTTTTCCCGATGCCCATCAGCCCTGAGCCGTGCATGGCAAGGTGCATCGACTTGTGAAGACACTTAGTTAGTGGCGTTGGAAGGCGACGAGTCATCGTCATCATCATCATCGTCGTCGTCGTCTTGACCGCTAGGATTAGCAGCGACCGTAGTGCTAGTCGCCGAAACAGTAGCTGAACCAGTCGAACTAGGAGGCACGCCAGTAGAAGTAGCCGAACTACCAATGTTTGCCAGACAAGTAGAGAGATCTGAAGTGCAGTTCGACTGCTTCGCTCCAGACTGCGCACGACAAGCCCAATAAGCCTCGTTACACTTCCTCACACGACCGTGATGTTTGCCAAGGTGCGAAATCGGGTGGGGCAGGCTGAATGTTGGCATTCCTCCTGGAGCTGAGGTGACAGATGTGGCTGGCATGCGGGAACTAGCACGAGTTCCGATGCAAGCGGCATAGCTTGACACACATGCTCCAGATCCAGAGTCGGGGTTTCGACGGCAGTCTTTAAAGTCACTCCAGCATTTGTTGTTGGGGCCGCGGAAGGGCCAGAAGGGGAAGAATTTGGATGATGGTGATGAAGGTTGGGGTGGGTTTGTAGTTGTAGTGATGGCGGCTCTGGTGGTGGTGGTGACAGCAGTAGTAGTAGTAGTAGATCTGCTTGGTGGGTTGGGACCGGGCTTTCTGTTTTTGTCCCAGTCTCCAGGACGGGCAGCAACGGTGGCTGCGAGGGCGATGGTGAGGAGTTGAACAGAGAAGATCATGGTGGAGTGTTGATGGCTTGAGAGGAGTTGAGTGAGGAAGGCCTTGATGAGGGCTCTTGGCAGGGTTTATATGTAAGGAGAAGCTGAAGAGTGAGTTGTTGGTGAGAGTGGATGAGGCGAATAATGACGGATTGTCGCTATTATATATTTTTAATCTCATTTTAACTCCTCGACACATACCAATGTGCCAATGATTTGACGATGGTGGCATGTTAGAAGTCGCCACTCAGGAACCATCCGCCACCGGGCCTGAAGGCAATTCAAGAACCGTCAACTTGCAAACAATTATTAAAAAGTATCGCGGGTGGTCGGCATCAGAGTCCGTGAGAAGCCTCGCCCTGCCAAGGACCCTGATCCAGGAACCGGCTGGGGCCGAGACACACATGGAGACCCCGGTGCCACAAAGTATTATTTCTATAGTGTGAATGGCTAGAATGCTTCACGTTCCAGCCAGGAGCACCAGTCAGGGGTAGTGCGGGATCGACGAAGCTGGCGTAAACTATCCAGTGTCGCCGGAAAAAGCCATGTTTGGAGATGATCCAGATCGCAGCGCGTGTGGTAGGCTAGCCGAAAAATTGTGAAATGTCAGTTGGTCAAGGCCGATACAAGTCGGAGTGTGGCAGTAAAGGCGTAGGTGAGAGTGATGAACGAGATACGACAAGGGTTCACTGGCATAGAACTGTCGATGTGTTTCAAAAACTTGTGATTCATTTTAAACTAGCAGATCCAATCAAAGAATTTAAAAGAACTCCAACGATTACCTCTCAAGAAATCCGAGTACCCTCAACTCATACAGGCCACTTGTCAATAACATGCTTCAACACATCTGTACGAACAGGCTTCTCAATCACCCCATCCATCCCAAACTCATTCTTGAACCTCTCAACCTGAGAGGCAACCGTCTGCGGGTGCATGCCGACGATGACAGCGGGGGAAAGGCCATGTTCACTCTCGTAGTCCCGAATCTCCTTGGAAGCCTCCATGCCACCCTTGATGGGCATGGCTATGTCCATAAAGATGAATCTGCATTGTTGTGGGTTCTTTTTGTATGCGTCGATCCCTTCTTGACCATTTTCTGCCATGTGGAATTGTCCCTCTAACCCTAGCCTGTTTAGAAGCTTTTCCATGACCTTTCTGTTTATCATGTTGTCTTCGACTATGAGGTACTTGAGCTCCCCACTGGATGGAGGAGAAGCTTCCGCTTGCTGAGATCCACTGGGGGCTGGCTGCGGCTGGCTGGTTGACTCTTGAACATCGGCATGAGGTCCCAAGTCAGGCTGTTCCGATGGAGGAGCGGTGTCCTTGGGCTCGACATCTGTACCGGATGGATTGTTGCTCATCTTTACTCTGGATCGATCCTAATGCGGTCAGTTCAAATTCTGTATTCCCAAGTGTGAATCGAGGAATTACTAGACTCACCAAGTAGGGACTGGTTCTTTTCAATACGACAAGTTTTTACGACTTGTCCTCGAAGCCAGGATGGTTGAGACTGGGAGGTGGTGAGGGGAACAAAAATGATCGTCATTCTCAGACCACGAGCCAATGAATAAATGGGGATGCATGTCAAGTTGACTAAGCCATCAAGTCCTGAACCCAAACGTCAGTCCTGGCAAGAAAGTCCTAGATTCGTGGCGTATAGGTTTCCAAACGTGCCCAGGCGAAAATGCATTGGCACTTGCTTGAGACACGGATACTGGTATGTGTGTGGGTTAGATGAACACCTTGGCTGTGTCTGAACGGCTAGTAAATAACTCGTCGTTGGAGGAACTCTTTGAAAAGAGCCAATTGATGATCATAGTCCCAGCCTCCTTTACACGAAGAGCAGTGAAACCACTGCTGGTCCTTTTCATAGTCCATGTACGCTTCTTGCTTCTCCATGCCCATGGTACATGCCTACATCCACCGTTCCAAACATACAACCTCAAGATAATCGTCGCTGTGACTCCTCCTCCTCTTGACCTCAAGAAAGACTTGAATAATAGACCTAGCTTTTGTGCCTGACTCAGGGAAAAGTAACCTCCGCAAGGTCGCATGTTGGGTCGACCATCAACAATATAACATGAGTTCGGCTTCGGGACTCGCGGCCACCGAGCCGCCATCAATGCCACCTCCGGCCTGACTCTTTCGGCAGACCGAATTTATGGATGCTATAATCGTCCGTTTCTTTGGGTTTGATCCGGAAGTGACCGACTTTTCCCATGCTGGTGGACCACCTGTCGTGTTGGCAGCATTTAATGAGTATCCTTTATTTTCGACAGAAGCAGATTTGGATTACCGAACACTTCTCTCCTGAACACCCAACGAGACTTTAGAGTCAAATTCAGAATGTCTTCCAAGAAAGCGGCTGCTAAGAAGGCTGCCGAACCCAAGGAGATCTTGTCCTTGGGCCCGGCTAACAATGGTATGATCAACATTGGCCATGTTTGTCTTGAATCATGATCTAACTCCTATTCCAAGAGCTTGTATTCGGAGTTGCTCGTATCTTTGCCTCTTTCAACGACACCTTTGTCCATATCACCGACCTGAGGTACGTCCACCGCCCAGCTAAAGGCTATGCCACTTGAAAAAACTGAGACATGTTGACACTTGTTTTCTTTTTCAGTGGCCGTGAGACAATCGCTCGTGTCACGGGTGGCATGAAGGTCAAGGCAGACCGAGATGAATCCTCTCCTTATGCCGCAATGTTGGCTGCACAGGATGCTGCCGCCCGATGCAAGGAGAAGGGTATCAACGCCCTGCACATCAAGCTTCGTGGAACTGGCGGTATGAAAACCCCCAAGCGACTTTCTAGAGGTATAGACTAATCTCGTATTCACGTAGGTAATGGAAGAATGACTCCTGGTCCTGGCGGTCAGGCTGCTCTTCGTGCCCTTGCCCGTGCCGGTATGAAGATCGGCCGCATCGAAGACGTTACCCCTATTCCTTCCGACTCGACTCGACGAAAGCAGGGACGCCGTGGACGCCGCCGCTAGATAATTCCGGGTTGAATTGGGAAGGAAGTGGCCGGACATTGAAGAACAAGGTGTAAACAAAACTACTGAGAAAATAAGACAACAGATGTCAATCGTGGTCTTGGTTTGCGTCTTTTGCCCCTGGAAGTGTCAATTTGAGAACGTCGCCGGCTAGAGTTCATGTACTTGCCTTGAGGAGGCATGGGCCAGATATCACCGGCTATGATATTGTGTTCCATGCCCTCAGCTGGGTTTAAGTGCCATGAAAGGAGGGAAGTTTTGTGGGGGGGTTGACATGGTGCAATGTGCGAGTGTTTGTGCCAGAGTCATGCACGTAGCGGCATCCTCGACGCCTGACAACCTCGTGATCCCATTGAGCGCACCAACTTGTGCCATATGTCAAAAAAGACCTAGACCAAGGCGAAGAATAAGCCAGTCATTGGGGTATGCTGATTTTGTGAATGCAGAATTCGCAATTCATTGCTGGCACCGACTCAATTCCCTCGCCACCTTAACACTTCAATTCCGTTTTACGAGTTGCCGCTCGGTCCTTTTCATTATCATCCGAAACCCATCAAGTAATACAATAAAGACAATCAACTCGCGCCCAAAATGATGGGCCCATTAACCAAGCAATCGCGGCTTGTCAGCATCTAACTCGAACGAGGTGGTAGCAAATCAGGCTTCTCCATCAACGCCCACATAGCCTGATTATTATACAACCAATGCTCCAAGTCAGCCCCGTTCCTTACAGGCATCATAGGATTGATCAAACCCTGCCCATCTCCAGTGTTCGCTCCAGCCATATCCAACCCTCCTTGAGAAAAATCAGAGCCCATGCTTTGCACAAAGCTCCCTTGCAGCCCCTGTCCCGCCGATGATGGCAGACCCAAGGCCGCGAGGTATCTGTCTATCTCTCCACTAGCCTCTGCTTGGCCATCGTCAGGTGTTGAAGCGTGGAGTTCTAGGTAGCGGAGGGCGACGCTGTGGAGAAGTTGGAAGAGGCGATGGAGTTTGGCGGCGGCTTCGGATATGTCGGCAGCTGGTTGGATTGAGGCAACGAAATTGCCGAGGCGGTCGAGGTCAGCTTGGTCTCGGGCTTCGATTATGTGGCAAAACAAGACGATGAAGGGGATAAAGGGGGAGAACAGGAGGGTCCTAGACAAGCGGGTGGTTAGTATCCGATAGTTATTGGCCGGCCTCGGCGACTAATCAAGTGATTGGAGCTTACCAGTGCACGTAAGTGGAGAGATAAGTCCCGCCAGACTTATTAACGACGGTTATACAGTCTTGGTGTCTTGCCAAGGTAGCTCTAGCAGCATCCAGACAGGAAGAGCTAAAGGTTGTCGAAGTACCGGATTCTCGTGGAGCCGCTCGATAGGTCAAAGTGAGGAGTGAGAGGCGTTGAACATCATCGGAGATGTAATAAAAGTCCATCAAGTCTTCCCCTGAGTTCTCCTTTGCCGTTTTTATCCATTTTTCCTGTACCAAATTTCAGCATGACGAATGTAGTCCACTACATAGTTTCTTGCTTACATTGACCTCCTGCGTCACCTTATGGAGATTGGCCAAGTCAGACACGAGAAGATCAACCCGGGTTTGTCTGATATCAGAAGGTTGATTCATCGAGTCTGCACTGTAAAGAAGCTCGTAGATGTTCCCCTGGCATCTTGCCGACTCGATCCATAAGGCAAAGTAGGCCATGACGGCCTGTTGGTGGTTGTCGGTCGTCGAGGGCCGGCTTATCGTGATATCCCAGTCAGCAATTGTTGATGGCCGACCAAGACGGAGGGAAAGGCATTTTTCGATAAAGTAGAGACTCCAAAATAGGAAATTCTTGAACTGTATCTCTTCTGGTGCATCTGTTTGCATAGATGTGGCTCGATGATACCCCAGTGTGTGGCATAGCTCGGACGCCTTGGAGCACAGCGTCCATGACAAGGAGGGTTTCGAGAGTTCGATTGCATGCCAAGCCTGTGGGTATAGTTACTACCGGTGTTTCTCCTCTAGGCTCGAGCGGGAGGTGACTTACACCAAAGATGAGGGCGACGATGTAATCTGACGACGCAGGCAATTGCAGCGGCAAGTTGGCAAGAGCCGTCTCGAGGTTCTCACGACATAAATGGGCATACTCGAGATAAGTGCTCTTCTCTTCTGCCGGGACGTAATTGCTGTAGTCCCAGAAGAGTGAGTGAAGGCCGGCGTTGACGATGATGACATCTGTCTCGGAGTAGTCATCGGAGAAGTAGACGTTGAGACATATCTCCGAAAATTGCCGTACGGCAATGAACTCGTATATCCAGCCTGACCCTGCGAGGCGCGCAGCTGATCCCGGAAGGTGTGAGCTTGTATTACTGCAGGAGGATGTTTGGGGGGGAGGGGGG